>JAOTAW010066400.1:0-12380 GCA_025629945.1 Erythroxylum savannarum
ATAAATATTGACACAGTTATGAAATAACCAATGAATTACATCTTTCCAATACATTATAAAGCAAGGGCATTTTTGTTATTAACTACTGTTTTTTGTTCTGTCCACTGCAACCAAACACATTTCTGTCCTCAGAACGAAGACAATTTTCTCTGTCCTGTCTACCGCAACTAAACAGCTCACTGTCTTCAATTTCTGTCATGTCCTGTCCTATCCTGTCCTGTCCTGTCCCGTCCCTACATGTTCAAGACGCTGACCAAACAGACCGTAGATGAGTTTGTTGTCCTAACTCCTACCTTTTCTCGTCTTTCCTAAATCTGCATCAGATGTCAGTTTCAAGTTAGTTATTGCCGTGTATTGCATTACTAAATTCCGTTATTGTGATAAGAGGAAGCAATGGTCGAACCACTTGAACCTTTTCTGCCCGGTACCAAGAGTTGGACACTATGGTAAACCAGAAAGCACGGATAGGATCAAATCTAAATTTTGGCTACACATGCGTCCTTTAATTTTTCACCAATTTCCATCATATCCCACATCATTGTTCTGATTTTGGCATAAAGTATGAATACTTGAAAGCGTCTGAAGTTGTTTTCTCCATAAATTTCATTTCATAGATGTGCTCACTCCATTTCACAAGCAGCTTAGCGCATCCCAATTGAGTTTATCGAACTTTTAGATGCAAGCTTGAATTTACCATTGGTGTGTATTTATGGAACCTGGCTTATTACGAGATCAAACTTGTCGCTCAGATGAGCTTTATCTGATACGTTTGCGATACAGTAAGGCAGTAATGCTAAGCTACTGGATTTGTTTATGGGATCATTATGGAAAAAAAGTTATCACAAAGTTAATAGAAAGCTACTATTAACCATTTCTAGCATCTAAGCCTTTACATTATATTTCAAGAAAAGCAGGTTCCCAAAACATAAAAACCTTCAACTTCGTACTAGCCAGGTGGTGGGTGTCTGAAAACACACTCAATAGATTCTTGACTAGCACCATAGTTGATCAAGCTTAGTATTCATAATTATATAACTGGTTTTGTGGTGTCAAAACCTTCAACTTGGTACTAGCCAGGTGGTGGGTGTTTGAAAACACACTCAATAGATTCTTGACTAGCAGCATAGTTGATCAAGCTTAGTATTCATAATTATATAACTGGTTTTGTGGTGTCAAAGCCTATCCTTCAATATTACAGATAAGGGAACTAAGAGTTTCTGAGATTAGTAAATTTTTCCTCTAAATGCAAATTAAAGCCTATACAGTATCAAAGTTGCAATACTGCTATAAACAAGCAACAACAAGATTTTCGATAACAAGAACAATTGCTTCTACGAGTGCTACTGTTTCTTCACTTTTTGTAACATGCAGTGAAGAAAATTAAGCCAGCTGTATGAGATATATGCAACCCGGAAGAAACAAATAACTTGTTCAAACAGACAATCTTACTTGATTTTCATGTTTATAAGTAATTTTGCATAGATCTGATATGTAATCTCACTTGATTTTCATGCAGTGGAAAACTAGCAATCTCACTTGATTATCATGTCTAGAAGTAATTCTGAACACAAAAAGCAATGGTGGATCCTTTTATTTGAAATCTAAAGCAGGATGAAAAGTCGCAACTTAAAACATGCATCTCTGCCTAGGCTGTTAAACCCCTGAAAAAAGGTGATCTACATCAAATGCTTGCTTGTGCATAAATCCATCACTGACTTGATTCCATCACCAGGATGCTTTCTTTACACCATTTAGCATTCCATTTGATGCCAGAGTACGAAAAACAATTCGAGACATCCTGAAAAACTGGTAGACACCACGAGGACGACCGGTGAAGATACATCTGTTTCTCACCCTAGTAAAGGAACTGTTTCTTGGCAACTTAGAAAGCTTGTAGAAAGCATTCTCTCTAACCTCATTAGGAAGTGTTGGATCTCTAACAAGGGCCTTATAAAGCTTTCGCCTCAACTCAAATTTTTCCCCAAGTTCACGACGATGGTTGTCCTTTATACACCTATTCTCCTCATTAATAGCAGTCATCTTCTCAAGAAACGACATTTTCAACTTCCTCCTAAATAACAAAAATCAAACCCCAAAGCGCAAACATCAATCCGAGTGTGTTCTTGATGGCTAAAATAGGAAAGACAAGAACTTTAACAAAAACCCATCAATATTTTGCTAACTTACTCACAGGGTTCAATAGAGCGCAAAAGTAGATTTAGTTTCAGTAGCGAAGCATACACATAACAAAGCGCATGAATAAGAAAAACCTAAAAGACTTTAATTTGAATAAGAGAAAATGGAGTCACTGAAATTGTACCTGAGTAGTCAGACCTTCAAGTCTTATGACCGTGCAAGGGCAGGGTGGCCGGAGAAGAGACACGATAAGGTTTCTCAATAGAGGCTTAAAACTACTAGCGGCTGGTTGAGGCAAGTGTCGTGTTGTGTTGTGAGGGAATAGGCAACTGTCCTAGAAACAATAATGAAAATTGAAACCCTTCTTGATAAATATCTTTAATACTAACCCCTTATTTGCAATTTTACCAAAAATGAAAATTCGAGACAAGCACATAGATCGGCTCACGGCGAGTTTTCATGCGTCTAAAGATTAAAGAAGGTCTACACCTACGATGTGATTTCACCATAATGACGTAAATACCCCACTTTGCTACGCTATTCCTCTAAAACGGTTAGGGGCATTGAGGGAAAATCAAAAAAGAAAACCGTTTAATACGACACTATTATAAACCTGGCATCCTTGTGTTCGTTGGAAAATGTTTTAGGCAGGCTATATATGCGTGTAACGGAGTGAAGGTTTGGTGATAGAAAGAAACAGGAGGAGGGTGGGATCATGTTTTGTTTGAAAATGATGATAGTTTGGGTGAAGAGGTTAAGGAGCGCATTTGGAGCTTCTTTTCTATGGCTGGTTTGCTTGATTTATTTTACTCAGGTTCGCATCACTCGTCTCGCTTTATGAATGCTTTGTTCCTTGTTGATATAAATATGTGGGGTCTTTTTTATTTTGGGGGATTGTGAAAAACTTTTCTAGGTTGGTGCTGTGAATGAAGAAAGAAGGGTTGTCAAATTTGATTCTTTTTCTTCTTTGTTCTTCTATTACATGAGATGAGAAAGAGAATAGAAATGGAGATGATGAGTTTCTTTTCTTGTTATTGGTTTCCGGTTTTGTTAGGATTCCTGACTTTCTTTTATTCTTTAAAGTTTTCGTTGTTTCAGTTTTCTAGTTGATGGAGATATTAACTGTGACGTGCAATTTTGAGGGCTTGTAATGCTTTTGAATTTCGGTATCAATACATTGACGTATCTTATTTCTACAAGCTCAACACGAGTGCAGGGTTTCAGATCATTTGTTTGGACCGCGGTTTCGTATCATTTGAAGGACAGGCTTAAGATGTCACCCTCATCCTCTCAATTCGTGTCTTCAGTAGCGTTTTTCCCTTGGAGCATAAAACCAGTATACGGGTATATATCATCTTTCCTGTATTTATGGTGTGAGTTTTTGGTAATTTATGCTGCTATTGCTGCGTTCATATTTATGAAACCAAAATAATAGCAAGTATTTTTTGTTTGGGACAAATTTTGCAATCTCATTGCATATTGTTCTGAATACGAACTTTAGAAGTTTAGCTTCACTGAATTGCCAATGCTTAGCTTCATTTTTCTTTCGGAAATAGAATTTGAGAAATTAGAATGGCCGATTTCCTGATATCATGTCTGGAGTCATTCATCAAGTCTGTCAATTGTCCAAGCATTGCTATTTTTGTTGTGTTATGATATAACTGTAAAGACAAAACAATCTGGGGCCAAGTGTTATTGCTGCCCTAAATGGAAAGTTATTTCATCTATCTATCTTCTCCACTTGATGAAAAAGCTATGTTACACTTCTATCCATCAGATTATGAATTTGTCTTTGCTACGCAGGATTCTATCTGATTGCATCCCCATTAAGGGAAAAAGAAGGATACCATACTTAGTACTTGCAACACTGCTCTCACTTGTGCCATGGCCTATTCTAGGGCTGAATGATTCATTGAGGAATTCCAGGTGGCACCTCATTAACTTCTTGACAACACAAAACCTAGGCTCTGCTATGGCAGATGTTGTGGTTGATGCAATGATTGCTGAGGCAGTGAGGTTTGAACGGTGCGTAATACATTTTTATGTCTCTGAAAGAAAATTGAAGTTGTGAAAGAGCCTCCTCGGTGTGCTGAGTTGTTGGCTTAATATAGACTTTTTGGAATGCAACAACACCAGTTGTTCATGTGTTTTAAGCTGGTTTCTATAATTTTCCTCCTTAGTATATTACAGTTCTAAGAAGCTAGTCACTAGTATAGATATAAATGGGTCTATTTTATGTTTTTGGATTTTGGTGTTTCTGCTGATAATTATATCGATTTCTGTGAATTAAGCATTTAAAAGATTCTCCTTGCATAGATTATATATGTTTGATCATTAAACAGGTCCTCATTTGCTGGAGACCTCCAGTCAGTATCTTGGGTGTCAATGGCCATTGGTGGAATATGTGGCAGCTTGCTAGGAGGATATGCATTGAACAATCTAGAGATAAATAACATTTTCCTTCTTTTCTCTGTACTGCCAACCATACAGTTAGTATCATGTACTCTGGTTGAGGAGAATTCTATAGGTTGTAAAGCTTTGCCAGAGTTTGCTGATTTAAATAGCTCCCCTTTCATGAATGGGAATGGCATTAAGTTGGATGAAGACAATTTCTTCAAAAAGAAGTCCAATAAGAGTGCTTCAAGAAGAAAGAAGGGACAAAAGAACGGAAATGGGAGGGCAGTTCTACATACAACATCCCAGATTTATGAGAAAAGTAATTCATTACCAGTTAACTGGTTCCACTCTGTCAAGATAGCCACATACAGTTTGTTGCGTGCTTTTAGGCAGCCAATTATTTTGAGGTAACTATGCATCCTTTTTGTGCTTAGCTTGTAGTTTTTACTTTTAACAATTGATGGCCATAGGTAAAGTTCCCAGTTTAAATGCTTTAGTTGTTAGTGTTTATTGTTATGCATGATATCGACTGCTCCAGAGTCTGAGGAGAAGGCAGTTCTTTTTCAAATCTATTAGCACATTATCTCTACATGCAATTTCATTTTCTAATCACTTTTATGTTCCTCTGATCTTGGGAAGACCAGACCAATGGCTTGGTTTTTCCTAGCACACATCACTGTTCCAAACATCTCAACAGTAATGTTCTATTACCAGACGGAGTTCTTGAACTTGGACGCATCATTTTTGGGGACGGCACGCGTTGTAGGATGGCTAGGCCTCATGATGGGAACCTTCATTTACAATCAGCACTTCAAGACTTTGAAGCTACGGAAGATTCTCCTGTAAGTAACAAGGTTATAAACACAGTCGTGAGTGAATGTCTTTTGAAATTTGATCCTCTTAATGCTGTTTTACTAGTCCAGTATACGCAATGCAGGTGGGCACATACTGGGCTTGCTTTCTTGAGCCTCCTAGATATGGCTCTAGTGTCTCGGATGAGTGCCAGATATGGAATTTCAGATAGAAACATGGTCCTCTTTGGATCTGCCCTTTCTGACGCAATCAATCAATTCAAGTACGTGGATATTGCCCTTCAATCTTGATCTTCTTCTGATTAACATATGTGTTAGAAATTATGGGATCATGAGCATACTTGAGCCTATGTCCTTATTTTTGTGTTCTGTCACATCTGCCTCTGCATGGACCTTTTGCATTAATTCTTTAAGATGAATATGAACATCAATTAACAACTACTGACATCTGTTGTGGTGTATTACTATTCATGCTCTTCACTTGCAGGTTCATGCCATTCCTGATCTTGTCTGGACAGTTATGCCCACCAGGAATCGAAGGAACTCTATTTGCTCTATTCATGTCAATAAACAATTTTGGTTCCACAGTGGGATCATTTGTTGGTGCCGGTTTGGCTTCAATTTTGAACCTATCATCAGGATCCTTTGACAACCTGCTTCTGGGCATCTCCATTCAAGTTTTGTGCACTTTAATTCCCGTTGCTTTCCTATTTCTGATACCAAAAGAAGCAACAGGAATATCTGCATAGTTGGCATTCAAAGGTTGAAAAGTAAGGAACAAGTTGAAATTTTTGCTGTTACAAACATTCACATTAAAGGAACTTAGAACAGGTTCTGATATGTTGTCTTTTACAACATTGGACTGGCAATTTGCCCATTTAGAAGACATTGTACGGTAAATTTTGGTTTCACAGTTCAGTTAGGGCGGAAAGAAAAGGCAGATAAGTGTTGAAATTCTTTAGCATTCGTAGGAAAGAACTGATATTGATAAAAAGTCATGTATTATTTTAAGGTCTTGTATCCAACAGAAGCTCCATATTCACACCATACAAAAGTTGATCAATTTGGAGGCGGGAGTCAAGATGGGTCTCAGGCTGCCCTCGACCATACTTCCATATACGAGTCTCGTTATGTGAACATATTCAAGAAAAAGTGATATTCTTTTTCTTTCATTATAACAAACAAAACAATGTTTGACAACTGCTGATTGCCTTTGGATTTGTCATCTGTGCTTTGTTTATCCCAATTCAGAATTTGCAGGATTATATGAATTGTGTGTCATACCTGTAATGCTAATGCTAATATGATAACAAGAATCAGTGCAAAACATGTTTAAAAGGCCAAATAAAGTATTTTTTAAGGTGAAATAATGCCTGCTTAATCTTAAAGGCCATATTCAAATGAAACAGTTTTAAGAACATGCAGCAAAAATTGGGAAAAGTATGATTAAAAGGTCAAAAATCAAACGAAAGTAAAATGAAAGGACGACGACTCGGAATGAAAAAGAGCAACAAAAAAAGGAGAGTCAGGGAAGCCACTTCATATCAGAGCCAGGTTTCGATCCTGGGACCTGTGGGTTATGGGCCCACCACGCTTCCGCTGCGCCACTCTGATTGTGTTAACTCCGTACGAACATCAGCTTCTGACCCTAGCTGCTGCTGCTGCTGCTGCTGCTGTCATGGTTTGTTTCAACTTTCAACTCCTTACTCAAACAATGTATGTGACTGTTGATTGGTGTGTGTGTGATAGGGTTTCGTTATTGATTTTGAAACTGCAAAGTTCTTTCCTTTATAATTTGTTTTGAGGTTTTGGGCTGAGGTCAAAAGGTTATAGGGCCAGGTGATAACTGCGACGTTACTAGACGATGGAGCTTGGAATGTCTAGAAGGGTTCTATAGCAATTTGATAATCGTAACGCGTCAAATTTTGGATTTTCTGAATAATCATTCCAAGAATTGTTCTTTTGGTGAATAATGAATATCAAAGCTTTATGAAGTTGGCCATTAGTGTTTCCTTACGAACAATGTTGTGTTCAGGAAGTGATACTTGATGCTCTGGATTGGAACTTTTTGTTCCAAAGATGAGATAATGTGGTATTCCAAGGATTGACCACAGCACGTTACAGGGATCCATGTTATTTCATGGATGAAGAACTTTTTTTTAATCAGAAAGATGAATACACGAAATCTTAATTTATTAGTCAGGGGACGGACACCCCCAAGATATCCTCTAGCAAGATAGATAGACAACCACCACAAGCGGGTTTTGAAACAAATAGATGCCAAGTTCAAGAGAACTGACGTAGTTAACTAGCCAATCCACATCTTTATTAGCTTCACGGTATATATGTCTAGCTTTCACGATCCATTCTCTAGCTATTAAGTTATGAATACCCAAGATCAGAGAATTATACTGAACTTGATGATTAGCAGAAGATGATAAGATGTTGATAACTATCAACGAGCTCACATCTAATTCTACTCTCCTATACCCAAGATTCCATGCGAGTTGTAGTCCTGTGAATACTCCCCATAGTTCAGCGCAAACCGCAGTGCAGAAGCCTATGTTATGCGCAAAGCCACTTAGCCAATTTCTGGTACTATCTCGAAGTATCCCTCCTGCTAAAGCCCGCGAGGAAGAAGCTTTATACGCACTATCAATATTAAGTCTTATCCATTCATGTGGAGGATTTCTCCGATTAACAAGGGTCTCTACCCGCATCCTTGGGCGCCACAAGGCTCTTCCGACCAATTCCTTAGCCTGTTTGATTGATCCTACGTATTCAAACACTATCTGATGGGGATTTGTTGGCCATGTGAAATGGGAGTTAAAAATGTTTTTGTTTCTCCAAAACCATAAGAACCAACAAGCCATACCAAATATTATCGACCATTGAACTCCTTGTATCTGCATGGTTTGTTTCAAATTATCTTATGTACATCTATTTATATCCACGCTGAAAAATTCGTCGAAAATGACTAATTTGGGAATCCTCTCTAGAAATTACGAGCCTTGCATCCGTCCCGGATTACATGCAACAGAGTTTTAGTTTCACCACAGAACTGACAGGAAGGGTCTGGGGTTAGTTGTTTGATGTATCTTTGATGGTTAGTGAGGAGCCTTCCATGAGCCACATAAAAAGCTTTGATCCTTTGCGATCCCTCCCATTTCCATATTTTTTTCCCAGTCTCCTGCTCTACTATTGTCGTCCTGTCCATCTATCAACTTGTATGCAGAAGTAGTGGAAAAGAGCCCACTTTGAGAAGCTCCCCAAACCAACCGGTCAGGGCCCAAATGAGTGCTTGGAGGTAGTGTTCCTGCTATTTCCATGCAAACTGATGTTGAGACAATTAATTGAAATAAGTTCCAGCGCCATCCTCCATTATTATCCACAAACAATTTGACTGGTAGGTTGAACAAATGACTCGGAATAGGTTGCATCATCGGTTGCCTAAGTGGTCCAAGATCATGCACCCAAGCTTCTTCCCAGAATTTGGTAGTTTCTCCATCACCCACCACCCATTTTATTCCACGGAGCACATGTGCCCACACCGAAGCGATCCCTCGCCATATCATGGATCCTTCAGTGTGCGAAATTGAAGTTGGTAAATTGTTTCTATCAAACTTATATTTGTCATTGAGTACTCTTACCCATAGCGAGTCAGGTTTGTTGATTAGAAACCATCCGAGTTTTGACAGTAGAGTGTCGTTATTCTCACAAAGTTTCCTTAGACCCAACCCACCTGATGCTTTCGGCTTGCACACCTATGCCCAGCTTACCAAGCTTGTCTTATTGTGCTCCTCTGTTGCTCCCCACAAAAACGTACGAGTAATCTTCTCCAAATCATCACATGACTGATGAGGGAGCTGCACTGTTTGCATCGTATAGAGCGGAAGAGCTGATAGCATCGTTTGTATTAAGGTGATCCTACCAGCGAGTGAGAGTTGTTTTCCACTCCACCCATTGAGTCTCTTCTGCACATTGTCAATAATATACTGGTAAGACCGTCTAGAGGTTCACCGTGAATAATCGATACCTCGAGATATTTTCCCAGATTGTGTGTATATTGGAACCCCAACTTTCGACTGATCACAAGAGCCAGGGGGCGGGAGATATTCTTGGAACAAAAGCAACGCGTCTTGGCTTTAGTCACTTTTTGGCCAGAAACTGAACAAAATTTATCCAGGATAGCTTGAATATTTGTCACCTGATCATCCTGTATTGTTGCAAATAAAATGAGATCATCCGAGAAGAATAGATGTGATAAAGTGGGACTTCGTCGGCTCAATTTGATCAGGTTCCATTGGCCTTTGGCTACTGCATGATTAATCATGTACCCCAATCTCTCGAGACACAGTACAAAGATATATGGAGATAGTGAGTCTCGCTGACGAATTCCCCGAGTAGGTTTAAATTCCTCAGATAGCTCGCCTTCCCAACTAACTTGAAACTTTGGTGATACATTTTAATATGGGACTGATGAGTGTCTCGGGTATACCCGCAAGCTCCAGCGTTTACTATATAAACTCCCAGTTCAGTCAGCCATATGCTTTTTCAAGATCGACTTTGATAACGAGGTAACTGGATTTTCCTTTCTTTTTTTCTCATAGAGTGGATCACTTCTTGCATTATGATGATGTTGTTCGTGATTAGTCGATTTGGGACAAAACTACACTGGTTGGGGGCTACTAGGTCAATTAAATACGGTTGTATCCTATGGACCACTATCTTCGTAATGGCTTTATATATGACTGAGCAGAGGCTGATGGGTCGGAGTTATGTGATGGACGTAGGCGAGGAAAGTTTGGGGATTAGTATGAGTATAGTTGTATTTATCTTCGCTTCCCATGCTTCAAGTCTGAATACTCTCTGGATATAGTCGACTACGGAGTTACCAACAATGTTCCATTGTTTTTGAAAAAATATTGCGTGAAACCCGTCAATTCTAGGTGCTTTATTTGCTTCCATATCGAAGATTGCTTTCTTCACTTCTGTTGCCTGTAGCGGATCCCCCATACATATTTTGGCTGTAGAATGGAGTGCAGGAAACGTCCCCCTAGTCTAAATACTTGCCACTCTACTATCCTCACAAGTGTATACTTGTTCCATATAGTTTTTAGACAACCTCCTCAACGCTGCAGGTTCCGAGATCATGTGTCCTTCCTCGTCCCTCAGAGCACTGACTTTTGTTTGTCGCCTTTTAGCTTTGGTTGTGGCATGATAAGACTTCGTATTTCTATCTCCGTAAGACAGCCATTGAGACCTAGATTGTTGATGCCAGAACAATTCTTCTTCACACAACACGTGTTCCAGTTCTTTTCTTAGGAAGACTTCCAACTGTATCAGGGATGCCGACTGATGTCCTTCTAGGGCTTGTTGGATTCTTGCTAGACGTGATAATAGGCTATTTTTCTGCAAAAAAATGTTCCAAACTCATCTTTATTCCATCTTTGCAACTTTCCTGCAAATCTTCTTAGAGAGCCACAAAAGTCGTTGGGATCCGAGACCCAATTATTTTGTGTAACTGAGCTAAAGGCTTCATGAGTTAACCATGCGGACTGAAATCTAAAGGTTCAAGGTGCGGTGGTATAAGGATGCCTCAGACCAAATCTGATCAATAAGGGACGGTGATTAGATTTGAGGAAAGGGAGATGATGGACTACAGTATTAGGAAATAAATCTTGCCATTCATTGGAGCAAAATGCTCTATCCAGGTGTGCTGCTACATTCCCCTTCTCCAAGTAAATCTTAGGCCCGTAAAGCCAAGGTCTTGTAGTTGACATCTGTGAATGCACTCCAGAAATCCTTTGGTAATAATAGGCCTCGTGTTAGATCCTCGCTTATCTCCCGCTTCCACTTTTGCGTTGAAATCTCCTCCAAGTAACCATGCACCGTTGGTTACCTGTTTAATTTTCGTCAGGCCCTGCTATAAATATTTTTGATATTGGTACCTTGGACTCACATAGATTGTGGTAAACCTAAATGAAGATCCTTCTTTACTGATAGAGATATGTACAAATTGTCTGTTTGCTACAAGTACATTAACCTCTACGGATTCCCTCCATAAAACCCATATGCCACCCGAATACCCTGTCGCTTCTACCAGGAAGGATTGCTTAAACCCAAGCTACAAATGACTTTGTCTGCGCGACTGCCACTAATTTTGGTTTCCACCAGAACCACCATGAGAGGTTTGTGTATTCTAACAAAGTTCATTAACACTGGCTTGAGAGCCTTCCCTCCCTCTCCTTAGCAGTTCCAAATTATAATCGACATAATAAGTAATAAGGAAAAGAAAATAAGGCCACCGTGTTTAGACATGGGTGGACCTTACTTCGTTAACAATGCCATCTGTTGCGTCCATCCCTATGTTCTTTAGGGAGGGTTCCTGCTCTGATTCAAAAACCATCTCCACGTTGCCTACACCTCTGTTATCCCGTCCAGTATCGGCCGGTTTAGGCTGAGGGCTAGTGAAACTTGGTTGGTGATTTGGAGGTTAATTCCCATTCAAAACCTCCATCTCTGCGTCTGGGTGCTCATACTCCATCTCGTCCTCGTCTGGTAAATGGAAACAGTTATTTTGGTATACGAGGCCGGTGTGAGATGGGATATTTATTGCTATGTGGTTTCGCTCTTCACGTGATAAATAGTTTTTTACATGCATGGGTTCCTTACTACTTTTGCTCACGTTCGATATCTTAGGTACTGTTTGCATGGCGTTACTTTAGGAGTCCGTTTGTTCGGGTTTGAATGCATGTATTCAATTTGAGCATAAGGAAATAAATTCCTACGTTATGCATTATTTCTCTTACATTTGATTCTAAATCGTGATATGTGTTGTTTGAAACCTGCCAAGTCCTAGTTGTAGATAAATAGGCATGCATAGAAGAGTCTACAGCTGCTTCTGTACTTAAACACTAAGGTGTCTTCTGTTCTTAGACACTACAGTGTCTTCTATTTTAGAGACTCAAGTCTCTTCTATTTCTGTAGATACCAATCATAGGTATCTTCTGTTCTGTTCCTGTTACCCACTTC
>JAOTAW010066422.1:0-12366 GCA_025629945.1 Erythroxylum savannarum
GATTTGGCTTAAATCAAATTATCAAATATTTTTGCTATGATACCATTTTGTAGTGCTTCAACTTCAAACTTGTCCAATAATAACTCTAGTTCGGGCTTAAAAAATTATGGACCTAAAAATAGCTTAACATGAAGTTAATTAATAGTCCTTTCTATAAACTCATAAAGGATTTTACCACTCTTCTCCCTTCCTATGCAGGAGTGAAGTACTACATCACACACGAAATCTCTAAAGCATTGATTTCTTCGAAAGAATATTCATGCCATAAATGTGTTACCATAGCTTTTCAATCTATACCAAGTTGAATAACGTCTAACAATATTAAATTTTCACCATCAACATTGCAATAGATTAAAATCAATGATCACACTGCTAATTTTACTCAGAACTTTCATCGAACACTTCAAATGCAATTTTCCTTAATATACTGTCACACAATGCAAACCCAAATGCATTGTGTTACAGATAATCGGAAAAAATTAATAAGCAGTCTTAAACCCAAAATAAACCCTCTACTTCAATCGACTCAATAAACAACAATTTAGCCGACATTAATCGCAACCAAAATCGTTGAGTTACTTACCTCAACCAACACTCCGACCGTAGACGACAGAAGGACGTCAACTGGTGAAGCAACCTCCAACGATTCCAAGGGCAACAGAAGATGAGAGAGGGAAGGTGGCTCGAGGGAGAGGGCAGGTGGCTCGATGGAGAGCTAAACACGGGAGAGAGATGAAGCTGGCTTTTTTTTCATTTACACAGAAGTTACACGATGTCGTCTCATCTACTTGGAGGGCGGGAGTTTAAAATTAAAAAACAACGTCGTGTTACTCTGGTGGGCCAGGGGAAGAACGATATTTACCTGGCTTTTCCCGATGTCTAACTCTCCACAACGTCAGGCTAAGTATTTTGCGACGTCTTACTAACCAAACGACGCCAAACACTCGGTTTTTCCATGACATCCACATACGTCATGGAATCTTGGCTCCTTTCATGACGTTTGTGAACACGTCACGAAAGTCTTGTACATTGCGCGACGTCTACTGAGAAAACGACACCAAATGTATGTTTTTGTTGTAGTGAGATTTGACAAATCGAATTCGAGAGGTATATCTCTATTTATTTCTATAATAATGAATATCCCAAGTTACCGAAGAGCATACATTTATAACCATCATGACTTAGCTTTAAGTAAGAGCATATCAGTAATCTCCTAGATTCGATGGTGGGCCTCATTCGGCTGACCTAACCAATTTTCATTTCCTTTTTTTATACAAAACATTAATGAAATTCAAATTTTTTTAAAAAAAAATCGAGGAGTCTTAACATATTATATCTGCTAGACCGATTACTTAAATTATTTGTTAGTGATTAAAACAATAAGCTACATGGCTCGCGGTGGAGCTGGCAGAAAACTAGTTCCTTCGTAATATTCATAACGATTATTCGGCCAAACCAAACATCCATATGTTTTATTTGTTACAAGGATCTAAAGAGTACCAATATTGTATGTAAAGCTAGCTAGCATAGTAAAGCTAGCATAGTTAGGCAGATGCAGAAATCTTGAAAACGTTCATCCGGGCATCATCCACAGCTGATTCAACTTGGTCGTTGAACTCCCGGTATGTGAAATTTTTATAGATTGCTGGATGATCATTGTCGATCAACTCCTTAGCCGGTTCTATTGTAGGGTCATCTGATGGATAGCAATAGGTGGCGATGGATAAACGATCCTTTTCGCAATTCACAAGAACTCGATGGGACAAACTCTTGTACCGACGGTTGCTAAGTGCCTGCAGTTACAAAAACGATATAACCACATGACAAAATAACTACTCAACGCAAATCTCAATCTGTCTTTGGGAGCTCAAATCAGAAGATCCATGTTAGCTTAATCTAATCTCAACAATAGGACATAAGTAAATAACATTAACTCACCTGAAGTAGGTCGCCGATTAAAACAATCAAGTGGTTTGGGCTAAGATTAACATCCATCCATTTCCAATCGTGTAGAATCTGAAGTCCGGGAGCATATTGTTCCGACAAAATAGTTATTATGGTCGGGTCCGTATGGTCACGAACTCCAAAAGTAAGCTCTGAATCTTCTTGTTTACGTGCTGGATAAAAGTTCATAGCTACTTTTTGTCCATGGTTGCTCAGTAGCTTCTTCTTTATGTAATCTCTTTCTAGGCCTAAACTCTCACATATGGCCTCGGATAGCGCGAACTCCACCCTTTTTGCGCTTGTACTGAAATCAGTAACACTTTCCCTGTACATAACCATGCCAACATCAAGATAGGAAGAGGAGAGAAAAGAGACAAAATAGTATTTAAAGGGCATTTGTTTACCTGAATGAAGGAGGAATTGAAGGCCATAGATTTACATAGTCTCCAATAGGACAATCAACATATGTCAGTTCCCTCACGATAGAGACATTTTCGCCAGTCTTATAAGCACGAAAGTACTGGATGGGCTTGCGAGGTTCAGTATTGTCAAATTTGCCAGGCTTAGGAGTGTAAAATTTCAACTTTTCTTGCTCTGGCAATCTGAAGAAATCCGTTGTTGCACCCAGGAAGTTGTTGAAAACTGTATCTGGAATTCCGTGGTTCTTCACCTGTAAATTGCTAGAAGGTAAATCAAATCTAACCACGACTTAAAATATACATGGGAAAAGGGGGGATTAAGAACTTACAATGAAGGCACCATAGTGTTGGCATGCATGGCCAATTTGTTTAACGATTTGAGAGCGGCGAGGACCCTGCAGTCTTTCCACGTCAATGACAGGGATGGAGCCATCAGCTGATATCTCAACCCCTACCGATACAAGCTCATCACTTTTAGCAAGTTTTAACTGATCAGCATGGGGAGACATGATCCCTATCTGATCAGTCTGCGAGTGTTACTGATCTAGTACTGGTCAGTGTTCTTAAGTGTAATTTTATGGCTGCAGCTAGAAGGAGATGATTGTTGGGCTTATTTATCTGTATGTTTCTTGGAACGAAAGATCGTCAATTATTGTACATGAATGAATGATAGGATAAGACTTGGTGGCCACAAGTATTGTATGATCCTCAGAGTTGCTACATGAATTCGTTAAGTAATGATATCATCCAAGAAGATTTTATTTCCAGAATATCTCATTGATTGAATGTCTGGATTATACAGTTGAAAGGGTTTTTGCTTTCAAGAATTGACTTAAAATCACGAGGTGGCAATAATTTTTTTTCCTTTCTCAATTAAAAAAAAGAAAAGTATCAATAAATTCAATTTTAATAAATAAATCACATTTAACACTACAAGAAAAAAAGAGTTTAGCGACGGAAATTACTAACGAAATTTGGACATATTTTTTATTGATCGATAAATTCACTTTTTGAAATTTTTTTCAAAATAGTTTATTCACTTTTATCTCCCTAAAATACCCTCTTAAATATGCAAACTATCTATTCACTCCTTATTTAGAATCTATTTGAATAAAATAATAGTAGTTTAGTCTTTGCTTCTTTTCTCATTTTAAAATGACATAATTTTTGAATTAAAAATTTTAAATTATAACTTTTAAAAAAAAATTAACACGAAATAGTTTAAAATTTGTTGAGTGTGTAATAGAATTTTTCTTTACACAACTATGTTAATTTGTTTGAAAAAAAGATTATCTTGTCCAATTAAAAAAAAGATTAAATCATAGTGCATTTTAAAATATAAAAAAATATTTTGTATCAATGATTATGCTTCGATGAAAAACAAAAGATTAAATCATAGTGCATTTTAAAATATAAAAAAATGCTTCGATGATTTTCAAAAACAAATTTATTTATAATTTTTCCAATTAAAAATGGATACAATAAACTGATCTGATTGGGTGATAAGTATGTTTGATGAATTTTTTAGTACCCATTTACTTACGTTAAAATAGAACGTATAGTCATGACTATATATTAACCTTAATCACTCAACTGACTAGGAGGAGTGATGTTTCGGGTTTAAGTCGAACATTGATCGTCGTTTGTTTTTATATATATATATATATATATAAAGACCAAGGAATAATATTCCATAAGTAAAAAGTTTCTACCCATAAACATCTGATCCTTGGCCCACTGGGTGAAAAAAAAAGGGTGAAGGCCAATGACAAATTAAGCTCCCTCATTTTAGAAAAGGTATGTATCAAACCGAAGAAGGATAAAAAAAACTCCCTATTTTAGTACTATTTTTCCTCTAGAAGGTCATAAACAAATGGAACCCTATTTGAATGGAGCAAATTTCATTAGATTATTTCTTAGTGTAATTTTTTTCGTATCCATTACAGTTTATTTTTTCTTTTCAACCGTGTTGATTTTTCTCATGAAAATATAGTAACAAGTCTCAAAATCCTCGTCAAACCAGACGTACATGAGATTTTACAGACATGTGTGAGATTTTTCTCAGGCCAAAATGCAGGAGGAACTACTTCTGAAATTTGCATTAATTCCTTGTTCCTCGTTTGCAACCTAGTATGTTTTCTTGGATAAATAAAAAACAACGTTAATACTAGGTATTTATTTGTTATTATAGTTGGTTCGGGCTAAAGCTGCATGTTGTTGTTGTTGCCCATGTAAGGGTTGACCGATGGAATGAGGACAAAGAGAGACCTACGAAACAAAGTAAGGCTCATCGGGGGTTTTGTGCCAGGAAGCCTTTCCGATGATTAAATCAGTAATCTTTCTGAATATGAGAGAAAGAGAGAGAGGGAGAGAGAGGTTGCAGGTAATTGAGTGTCAAGTTTGCTTAACCACCTGATCATGGAGAAAAAGCATAAATATAGTAGAACGGTGAACCTACTGCCTGACAACGCATGTCTGTCCTTGGTAATGTAAGTCCACTAGCTTATGGGTTGGTTCTGGGCCTTTGGTTGAGCCGGTCGGCTCCGCTTACCCATTCCGGTCCAAAGGCTTGCTGATTGAGCTCGATGGGCCATCCCTACCATAAGCCCCCTACTCCACAAGCCCGACCGAAGGAGAGGGGTTAATGGAGTATCTAAGGTGGAGCTGTATAAATGCTGACTGATGGGTTGGAAGTTAAGTTGTATGGGCTCGAGCTATTGAGCTCGTGGCTGGGCCTTTTAAGCATCGATTAGTGGACACTTGTCCTTAGGCGAATTTAAAAATGTTTTGAGGGAGGGTGTTTTTTCACCTGCTACTTTTTTTTTTTCAAATTGTACGTCCTTTCGTCTACTGCGCCATTTAGCGTGTATGACAGCCTATTATGTGCTTTTTACTGATTCGTTGAAGGGGCGATTTGTCTCCTTAGCTCTATAAATTCTTGAGAGAGAGAATTCCCTCATTTTTACTTCATTTCGTCAGCCAACAGTTTCTCTCTTTCTCATTTTTTCTGGTGCTTCAAACCACGACCACCGGAATTTTTTCTTCCATACAAATTTCAAGTCTTCTCCTTTCCAAAATTAGGAACGCCTTCTATTCCCTCTCTTTATTTTATCTGTTCTTCAATTATGTCTTCCTATAGTCTTAGGAATGAGCCTAGACTCATAGATGAGCCCACTTCTTCCGACGAGTCTACTTCTACTTCTTCACCGTCTTCTTCTCATTGCCACTCATCCTCCATTACCCCCGGGTATCGATCGAGAATTAAATGAGGGTCATGAGTTGTTTCTTAGGGAGAGTGTTATTGAGGCGTCGAATCCCAGGGAAGATGTGACTGAATCACCGTCCACAAAGGTGAGGGAAGTGGAAGAGGTAAAAGGGGTAGAGCTTGGTGAGAGGTTAGATGGGCATATTGTCAAGGACCCTCCGAGTGATCTTTCCACGCTCACGGTGGCTGAGTTAAAGCGCTTTGTCATCAAGTATCATATCCCTACGTCTTAGGGGCCCAGGCTAGCAGCTAAGAACGATCGCATCCATAGCAACATAGGTGGTTATTTCGCCATTTCGGATAACTTTTTCTCGATCGAGGGGCTTAGGCTTCCATACCCCCTGATCATTGATGTGCTATGCGTATACCCCCAGCGAAATGCCACCGGCCAGATTAAGGTTTATCAACAACCTTACCCTATTGTGCCATCAATTTTACTACTCAGTTTCACTTGTGATCCTACGCTATTTTTTAAAAATAGGCTAAAGTTCATCCAATTTTCCCCGGGATACCACACTTCCAGTATAAAAATGGAAAGTATCGACCAACTGGCACTCCCTCATCAGTAAAGGCCTGGAAGACTAAGTATTTTTTTTATAAGACCTTCCGGTGCTCGGGGAAATTCAAGACCGTGGAAATATCCTTTGGTGGAGCAGTTTAACAGGACGACTGACCTGTCTTTGTCTCCAAAAGAGTATGAGGTAGTTGAGCTTATCATGTCCATCGGCTGCTACTACTTTAACCTAATCATGGGCTACTTTGGAGAAGCTTCCACGATCTTTCTATCCTGCCCTCCTCCGCACATAAGGGGGTTAGAGGAAGAAAAAGGGGACGATCGTTCAACTAGTTGATTTCTCGTTTCAAATTGCATTTGTATCTATTTATGGCAACTCGAGACGTTGTTTTAACTCTCCCTGTTTCCTTTTATAGCTACGGTGAAGCTTCGGGCAACAGGGTCCACCTCTACCACTACTCCCTCAAGAGGTCAATAGGAAAAACCTCCTCCAAAGGCTAAGGGACCAGTCTCAAAGCTGCGGAGTGATAAAACTATCACCGAGTCTTTGACAACAGCTAAGGAGGTGTTAACGATGTGCTATGTTCTTGAGGAGTAGGAGGAGGAGGTAGAGCGTCCTCTGAAGCATTCGAGGATAGGAGGCAAGGAGGTTCCTTCAATCGTTGATTATGCTATTACCGTGGACAAAAGGAAAGGAGTAGCGATCGAGCCTAGAGATTGGAGTCCATCCATCAAACTGAAGCCGACCGTTTCTTTGTGAGCTATGGACATGGCGCTCCATCAAATTGAAGTCGACCGTTTCTTTGTGGGAAATGGACATGGCGCTCCCCTTGGCCGATCGGATTATTCCGCCGGTTGACGAGAGGTTCTTCGACACTTTACCAGACCAGGAGCTATTGTAGATTTTGGTCTAAGATCTGACCAAGGTTCTCCTTTTTCTTTGCCTATTTATGTTTTGATTTATTGTTTATAGTCACTGTTAACTGAATTCGCTTTCTTTTCACCTTAGGGTTTAGCTGCTTTAGTGGGGCTGCATCACAGGATCGGATGGCTGGACGAGGCCATCTGCCAAAAGGATAGGTGATCAAGGAGCTCCGAGCAAAGCTCGGTCAAAAGAAGGAGCTAGAGGCTCAGGTCACTCAGTTGAAGGAGGAAAGGAAAAAACTGGCAACCTCTAGGGACGAGCAGGCCAGGGAGAGTAGGGCATTACAGCTAGAGAATGAGAATATGAGGAAATAGATCCTTGATCTAACGACTAGGGCTCAACTTGATAAAGAGATCCATATGAAGACCATTTGGGACTGTCGAGAGGTTGCGACCCGATCGGTAAAGGTGGAAAATGAGCTATTCCAGCTACGAGAGTCCATAAGGGAACAAACGGGTTGACGTGATCAGCGCTGGCACCTGATCGACGAGTGCAAGGAGTATTCTTGTGACTCTCCAGTGGCCATTTTGAGGAGCTATCATGATCTTCATGTTCCTGTGGGATCTAAGGGCTCGTCCTTTGAGGACTACATGGAGCGAGTCATTACCATAGAGCTCGACCTCTCTATCAAGGAGATGATCGCTATAGTTGTACAAGAGAACGAGCCTGTTCCAAACGCGCTCCTAGATTTGAGCTCAGACGAAGAGGAGGAACAGGTACTTAGCGATATTACCCCTGAGGCTGCTGATCGAGACACCTTACTTGCTCAAGGGGAGCCCTCTACTTCTATACTTTCCTTAGCTATAGTGTCTACGACTGACCCTCAGACCACCGTTGATGCCATTTCTAATAAGCCCAACCCTGAGTCCAACCTGCAAGGCTCGGCATAAGGTGCTTTGATCCAAGGTCGAGATTTTTTTCCCATCTGGTCGGGCTTATGGTTAGAACGAACTCTTATATCAATAAAGCTTTGTATTTTTCTGGTTATGGTTGAGATCTTTTTATGGCGTTTTTGTTTGACTCATTTTATTCGATCGATTGAGCCTTTAGCCGAGCAACCGAAATGATATGTAACCTTCAGAAAATCATCTTAGGGTATTCTAATAGGATTTGATCGTTCGCTTCTCTTGCCGAGCGTTGGGTAAGCTTCAGAAAATCGCCTTAAATTATGATTACAATTAAAGGCTCTTTCTTGATCGGTCAGTTTTCTTTCATTCGATCAACGATTGGTCTACCATTTTGCATAGTGGGCATCGTCCTTGGTACCTTCAAACAATGCAGTGTTTCGAGTGATTACGTTTCCCTAGGCAATTTTTAGATAAACCAAAACATGTAAGCGTTATTGTTTTCCAAGGACACCTAGGGTTTCATCCGCTACCCCATTTATTGGGTCCAACCTCGAGGCCTACACTGGCTTGACCCTTGCGCCACGCATATGGTGAAGAGTCGTTTAATAGAAACAGCCTGCCCCTCTTCCTTCCTATAAAGGAGCCTTTTGATTTGGACAGAAGAAGATTTCTTTGACGCATCTCTCTTTTTCAATTTTGTGGAAATGGCTTGTTTCATGAGCCTTTCGACAGTTTGGGTAGGCGTGTAATTTTATGAAGCTCTTTATGGTGGATGCAACAGGCACGGTCTTGGTTACCTAAAGTTCTTCTTGCGTCGAACTTCACGTGACCATGATCGTGTTTGTTGCGGACGCATGAAGCTCTTTCATCGTTGCTAAGGCAACTAATGGGTTTATAGGCCTTGGATCAGCGTATTAATCCCGACTGGCCGATTGAAAATTAATATCTAAGTTGTTTCATTTGAACTTGAGACATGCATAAAGACCAGATTTTATATAAGGTTACTGGGTCTGTTCACGAGTACTTGTTCTCTGGGGACCGCTTTTTGATGATTTTTGTTAAGAGCACAAGCGATTAAAGTTTTGTACCCGCTTGGGGAGGATGCTGAGCGATCCAAGATTCAATTATTGGCATCGTGGTGGAGGCCGAGTGATCCAAGATTCAATTCTTGGCATCGCAGTGAAGGCCCAGCGATCTAAAATTCTATTCTTGGCATCACGGCGGAGGCCAAGCAATCCAAGATTCAATTCTTGGCATCGCCGTGGAGGCCTAGTGATCCAAGATTCAATTCTTGGCAACGCCGATGAGGCCGAACGATCCAAGATTCAATTCTTAGCATCACGGTGGAGACTGAGTGATCCAAGATTCAATTCTTGGTATCGCAAAGGAGGTCGAGCAATCTAAGATTCAATTTTTGGCATCGCGGTGGAGGCCGAGAAATCCAAGATTCAATTCCTGGCATCACGGTGGTACTAGAAGATCAGTAGATTATTTGTACCTGTAATTTATTCTGCCAAAAAATTAGAAACCCTTTTTATTAGCAATGAAAAGGGTGTGAGTCATTCAAAAACCTGACTGGCAAGGCCAGAAAAAGGTACCCATATGAAATTACATGATAATAGTAAACTATTTAGGAAATACGAAGATGATTGTTGAGGTATAGGCTCATCTACTGGTAGAAAGTTCGCAAATTATTGAAACTCCATGGTCTAGGTAGCTTCTTGCCGTTCTCATCTTGCAACGCATACGAGCCCTATCCCACTTTCTTGAGAACAAGATAAGGCCCTTTCCATACTTGATCGATTTTTCCAGGATGTTTTCCAGCTGCTTCTGCTTTCTTGAGGACGTATCCTCCAATCTTGATATTGGCCGGTCGTACTCTCCTGTTGTATAACTTTGCAGCTTTTTGCCTTATGGCTTTTGCCTGATTTGGGCTTGAAGTCTCCTTAACTGATTTGGATCCAAAGAGGGGGACGGTTAGGGTTTTCTTGTCCAACTTAGATTTTTTGCTTGCATGTCTTATGTCTATTGGGCGATATAAGAGCAGAGGTGTCAAGGGATATATTTTGAACCCTTAAGACAGTCCTTAGATCTTCATTCATCACCAAAACACCTCTGGAAGTCAGCATAAAAATTTCTAAGTAGTCCTCTTCTTCTTCAGCTGCTGCAATTAGGCATCCTCTGTCTGGAACACCAACTCTGTTTTTTGGATATTATGTAGAGCTTTGAGTCAGCTTCCCAAATCATCAAGAATCAAGTCATTCCGATATCTGTAGCTTGAGATATAGTCCAATCATCGTCAAAAGGTCAGACAGAGTTTCCAGTGGAATTGCATCAACTTCGTAGACTCCGCTATTGAAATTGTGAACTCCAAAAATTATGAAAATACATAGAAAAATTGCACAATGAGTCTAGATAATGCCTGTAAAATTTTCGAATTTTATCATTTACCAATAATTAAATAAAAATTATTAAATGTCTAAAGGTTTAAAATACCAAAAACACAAACAATGTATAAAAATGCCTTTTTAACCTAAAATTGTATTTTATGTCTTAAAAGCTCTCTTAAATGCAAAACATGATAAATGGACTATAATTAGACATTAAACACATCTAAAAGACTAAAGATTATATGCTAAAAATATAAGAAAATATGAACGCATCAGCCACTAGTACCCTTGTCTGAGAAGTCTATGAGCTAGCATTCTGCCGCCCAAGTGGTTGCCACACATCCCTTCATGGACCTCTGCCATCGCTCAGTTAGCTTCTTCCTGATCGAGACAACGCAAAAAAGGCCATTCGTAGGAGCGCTGGTATAATGTATCATCCATTACCACATACTTAGCTGCTTTTATCCTTAATTTCCTGGCTTTCTCCACATCAACAGGTGGTGTCCCACTCAAAAGGTAGTCCTTGATCGGTTTCATCCAGTTCGGCCGTTGTACATCTATCTGTAGGGTTTTTGGAGTTTCTCTATGCTCGGTTGGCTTAAGTGCTCTATCAGGATATTGTTTCTTGCTTCTTTATCTGAGGCCATCTTAGAAAGGGCATCCGCTCGGGTATTTCTTACCTTTTCTATCCTGTTAATAGTGTATCGCTCAAACTTGCTCAGTTTTTGTTTTACCAAATCTTGATATTTTACTATGTTATCTCCCTTTACCTCATATTGTCCTGTGACTTGGCCAACCACATTTTGACTATCGCTGAACACCCTTAAGTTTGTGACCCCAATTTCCTTGGCTAGCTGCAGACCGGCAATTAAGGCCTCACATTATGCCTCGTTGTTGGATGCGTTGAACCCCAAGCAGATAGCGTATTCTACCTTTTCTAGCTCGTTTGGACTTTGCAGCACAACTCCTGCTCCACACCTCTCGGCATTAGACGATCCAGCAACGAACAATTTCTAGGTCGGCTTGCATCCCCCTTCCGTGGTTCGCTGGCTCATTTCAGGAATGAAGTCGGCCAAAATCTGGGCTTTGATAGTGGTTCGTGGCTTGAAATGGATATCAAATTCTCCCAGTTCTACTGCCCACTTCACTAACCTTCCAGAATTCTCGGGCTTTTGAAGTCATTGCTTCAATGGTTGATCTGTTAAGAATTTAATGGTATGGCTATGGAAGTAGGGCTTGAGTTTTCGTGCTGCAACCATAAGAGCCAGAGCTAGCTTCTCAATAGGGGCATATCATGTTTCTGGTCCCGTCAGCACTTTGTTGGTGTAGTACATCGGGAACTGGTTGCTAGCTTCTGATCGAACAAGGATGGCGATGATTGCCCCCTTGGAGACGGTTAGGTAGACTGTTAGTCGTTCCCCCTCGATCAGGCTCTTCAAAACCAGCAGATTAGACAGGTATTGTTTTAAGTCTTAGAAAGCCTACTCATATTCCTCCGACCATTCAAACCTGGTCACGCCCGCTTTCCTTAGGACTTTGAAAAATGGTAGGCATTTGTCCCCGAGCTTTGAGATGAACCTGCTCAGTGAGACAACTCGTTCGGCCAAGATTTGGACATCTTTCAGGCATCTGGGAGATGACATTCTAACGATAGCTTCTATTTTTTCCAAGTTCACTTCGATCCCTCGCCGCGTGATCATAAATCCAAGAATTAGCTTAATGCCACTCCGAATGCACACTTCTCAGGATTCAAGTTCATGTGAAACTTGTTCAAAGTGTGGAAGACTTCTTTGACGTCTTTTACATGTTGTGTGGATATTTTGCTTTTAACCACCATATCATCCACGTATGCTTCCATATTCTGACCGCTCTGGTTCTTGACAAGCCTTTGATAGGTAGCTCCAGCATTTTTCAAATTGAAAGGCATCACCTGATAATAATATATTCCCTGGTCGGTGATGAATGTCGTTTTCTCTTCATCTTCCAAACTCATTTTGATTTGATGATACCAGGAGAAGGCATCTAAAACGCTAAGAAGTTGATGTCTTGCCATGGAATCAA
>JAOTAW010066450.1:0-12357 GCA_025629945.1 Erythroxylum savannarum
TTTTCAAGTGTGAAATGTGTTATGTGGGTTTGGTTAGGTCCCATAAGAGGGTCAAGTGCACTTGTCTAGGCTTCGCCCGCCTGCCCGCTAGTGGCATTGGAGCTCCGTTAAGGACTCCCATAAGTTCACGGCTACACCGGACTGCTATGCGGAAAGGTGTAATACGTTCTGTTCACGGCTGCATAAGACCGCTATGCAGGAATGTGCAGTACGTTCTGTTTCTGGACCGACCCAAACCAAAATTTGTGATGTGTTATGTGCTTATGTGTGTTATAATGTGCTGCATTTCATGTTTTGGAATTGTTCATAAATTGTGAAAAATTTGAGATTCTGAAGAAATAAACATTTGAGGTTTTCAACCGTGAAATTTTTGAAATTGATTATGAATGATTTGAAAAGTTGAAAAGTTGAAAAGTTTGAGAAATAAGCATTTTGCTAATTTTCTACTGTGAAATTTCCATAAAATGGAAAAAGTTTTGGAAAATTAATTTTTTTACTTATTTTTCTGTTATAAACATGCTATCCACGAGCTGTAAAGCTCACCCCCTTTCATTCCCATCTCCAGGTAATCATGAAGGAGATCGGATGAAAGAAAGACAAGACGTTCGTTCGTCATGCTTGTGATTGTATTTTATTTTTGGTTTAAGATAAATCATTGTAAAAATAAAAACTTAGGCATATGTTGATTTTTGTGGGGAGTTCCGTATCTTTTGTATTTTGGATTTTTGATATTGGGATTGTATAAGGTTTGGAATGCCATGAAGGTTTGTAACAATTATTTTTATGATGGAAATGAGTTCTGAAATTGTATATGGGCTCGAATTATGGATTTATATAATTTGAATATGAATGTGACTGTATATAATTATGATTTGATTGCGTTTGGATTCCGGACAAGAGGTCTGATGAATTTGAGGATTGAGAATTATTGAAGTGCTATAGGTATATGAATGTGTTTGTTTGTGTTGGGATTCTGGATAGGAGGTCCGATGAATTGTGTTGATGGATTGGAAATATTGAAGTGCTTTTGTATATGTATGAATTGATGGTATTTAGACATGTGTGGGATTTTATGGCAAAAGAGAAATAAGATTTTCTTGTAAATGATGAGATATGAGATATGATAGAATTTGAAGAATTTAATGGATTGAGGAATTGGAATTAATGAATTTCAAATGGGGCATTGAATTGTATTGAATGAAAAAAAAAGATTTATACTGATTGGGATTGGCTTAGACCGGGTGTGCCTTATGGTTTCCAACGCGGTATTTTTCTAAAGTACACGTTTTCGGAGGTCGGACTTTGACTTAAGTTTGATTGCGATCTTTCGATTCCTTTGGTTTTCCGCTTTGTACTCGTTTCAGATGTCGGAATTTTGTAAATCCGTTCCTTAGATTTCGCTTTGTTTTTCGCTTGATGATTCCTTCCGCTTCAGCAGTTTCTTTTGGTTTCCACGCGCTTTGTCATTCGTCCTTTCGCTTTCTCTCCTCTTTGTCTTTCAATTTTTGTTTCCGAGGTTGGAGCCTCTTCGATTCCTTCACTTTTTGATCCGATTTGATTTTCTTCAGATTTCGCTCACTTTGACTTTTGCTTTTAATTTCCATCCGTTCATTCGTTTTGTCACTTAGCCCACTTTCGCTTTGTCATTCGTTCCTTCGCTTTCAACATTAGCCTTTTGTTTTTTGATTTTTGATTCCGAGGTTAGGTTCTGGAAACAGGTCCCAACATAGGTGGTATCAAAGCAAAAGAGTTGGGTTCCGAAAACGGTGCCCAACATTGGTGGTATCAGGCGCCAGTATTAGGATCTTACATGGGCTCATGTGTATAAGTGATATGCAGGAGAAATTGATAAGAGTTTGACTAGATAGAATTGAATGAGTGAGAATATGAAAATTTTGTGATTGAATTTTCATGCATTATTTGAAGAACAAAAGTGGTTGTTTGATTAAGGTGTCAAGAGTATGATTGATTATAAGAATGTGTTAATGGAGATTAAGATCAGAATTTCATGATGAATTTGAATGAATTGATTTCGGATATACATGTGTGAGATGTAATAAGGGATACTTGAAAGATGAGTTGAATGATAGAGATATAGCTATGTATAGAAGTTCAAAGGATTGAATTAAATGGTATTGGTCCATATTAAGGTTATTAAGAATTGGACCGTTGACTTGTGTAACTATGTTAAGAAATATTGATATGATATGATATTGATGGTATTGACACAAGAAGTGATAAATTGTGAGTAAGTTGAGAAATATGTATGATGAGGAATTAGTCAAGAAAGTGATTTGAATTTCGAGGATGGATTTTTTTTAGAGGAGGAGAATTGTTGGACCCCGAACTTTTTCTTGGAAATTTGATTTATTAAATGAAATTAAATGAGGAATTAGTGGTGTTTAATGTTTTATTTGGGTAATATTAATTGGAGCAATTGTAATGATATTTAAGAGGTTAATACATGAAATGGATATTTTGTGTGAGATTGTGTATGACTTTGCGAAAAAGGAATGTGCATGTGTATGTTTCTTCATTGTTGAGGTGTTGGTGAGCCATCCTAAGTATAAGAATGGTGTTTAGAAACTTTAATGGCAAAACTGTACTGATCTAGATGGAATTAGCCAAAGTGGTCTTAATGAAAGTTGTAGCTTATGTTTCCAGCTTTCTAACGCCATAAAGTATACAAAATTTTGATATCAGGGCTAGAAGTTATGATATTTTGAATTCTTGATGTTGGTTAGGATGAACTTTTGGGGACAGAAACTTTGAGTGAATTTTTGACCCTCTTAAAGTTAGATATTGTTCTTAGGTCTGCATGAGAATTGTAGATTGTGATTTTTTCTTTCTATTGATATAAAGTATGGAATGTTTGGATAATGGAATAGGAAGTTATGATTTTTGGAAGTTGTGTCACTGTTTAGGATGACATTTCTGGACAGCCAGCTTGAAATGAAGTTTTGACCCTTTTTGAGGCTGAATTGATTTGTAAGTCCTTCATGAAAATTTTAGAGCTTGTTGTTATCTTTCCATTGATATAGAGTATGATATTTTTGGACAATGGAGTGAAAAGTTATGGTGTTTAGAAGTTACGATGCTGTTCATGATAAGTTGTTAACCAGTCACTTTTGAGTGAATTTTTGACCCCTTTAGAGACCTGATTTGTTTTTAAATTCTTCATGGAAGTTGTAGAGCGTTCTTTTATCTTTCCATTGATACTAAATTTGTAATTTTTCGAGTTCGGGATCAAACGTTATGGATACTAGAAGTTGGGGTCGGGTCAGCTGGCCCTCGCGAGCGTCCAGCGCCTGCCGGCTCGCGAGGGCGAGCGCTAGCCCTGCCAGCTCGCGTGCGGGTGCGCACGCGCGGCCGATTTTCAATTTTTTTCTAATTTGACCTCCCTCCACTCTTTTGGCCATAACTTTTTCGTCCAACTTCCGATTGATCCGATATTTGAAGCGTTAGTTTCCTAAGACATTTTCCTACCTCTCTATACTAAATTTATAGGTTTTGGAATTAATTTGAGAAAGATGGATGGAATCAAAGTGAGATGATTGGTTTAAAAGTTATGAGTTGGATATTTTTCTAAACATGCTTCAGTATTTTGGAGATATCTTGATCTGTAGAGCTCCAATTAAGTTGATTTTTGCTTCAAATTAAAATAGAGACATGGATCTACAAATTTCATGAGAAGTCAGATTTCAATTCAGCCCCTAAGATTGTCAATTTCTAAAGAGAATTTGGTGAAATTTTTCAGTCTAGGTTTTGTAAGAGTAGAAAGTGTTTAGGCCAATACTTCTTCATTTCTAAACCAAATTGAGCGTTTTTGGTGGCGTTAGAATCGTAAGTCAATGGGGAATAAATATTCTGAAGAAGCTGGTCTAAAATTTTAATTGAAAGTTCCCCAAATTTTGATCAGTAAGTTATCGGTTTTGTGTCCTCCATGCTTTTATGCTTCTGAATGTTGGACTTCTGAAACGGGGTCCAACACTTTCTCACTGAATATCCATAACATTCCCCTTGAATATTGGATAACTAGAGGCTTGAGTTATTTGGCAAGTTAAATGGGAAAACCTTTGTGTATAGATGAAGCAATAGCTACAATGTAAGGAATTAGTTATACCTAGGTTTGTATTTTAATAGATATCAAGAAGGAGCTACCAGAAAGCATTCCTTTACTAATACCTAATGAGGCTATCAATTTCTATGATGACCATATTTTACTTACTTACAATTGGAGATTTAAACAACTTAATCAATAGTCAGTATAGAGGCTATTAAGGAAATGATTCCAACTAGTGAATATCAGTAGCTGACACTTCAATATGTCAACTATGAAACTATCAATATTGCTAACTGCAATGACAAGGTAGTGTAATTATCCTTAGAGGATCATCCTATCAACACTTTAAGAATTGATACAAACATCAATGCTGAACTTCAAATACCTAAAGATAAATCCACTGGGTAAGCAATTGTCCATAATCCTGAAGTCTCTATTATGAAATCTCAAGAGCCTTAGAACTTATCCTTGTTAAGAAATGAAGTTACCTTTATGCAACAAAATTACTAATAAGAACACTAATTAACCAGATCAATAAAAACTTTAATAGTACTTATACTGATAATAGTTTTCCAATAATCACAAGAAGAAGCTATAAGAGGGAAAAGAAAGAAATAATCTCCTATCCTAAATGAACATCCTAGCTTAAAACACTAAAGGAGTTAATAGGCCTAATAAATGGAAAATGATGTTTGACTATATTTATGATACTAAACCATTCCTAATAGGTCTTTTTGAAACCAAAATCAAGGAGAGAAAATGAAAAGAAATAAAATTTATGAATAGGTGTTAGTCTATCATTACAAACAACCATTATCATCAATAAAAGGACTTTAGTGGCTGTTGATTCTAGCGAAGTAGAGACTATACTTGAATTTGTAATGGAATAACTAATACTTCTTCTGATTGAAATGAATACTTAGAACGTAAAGTTCCATGTAACTTTCGTTTATGCATTTAATTGTAACTTTCAAAGAGTTTCCTTATCGAACAAACGCAAAGAGATTGTGGAGAACATAAATGAACCATAAATGATTATGGGAGACTTTAATTGCGTGATCTGCTTAATAAAAATTGAATGGAATTTAAGCTTAAGGATTCATAGTAATGAACTCATAGAATGTACCAATTGCTTGTAGGTTAGTGATTTGAGAATTGAGAGCCACTTCTATACTTGGAACAACAAACAAAAAGGCAATTGATCTATGAAGAAAAAACTAGCGCAATCTATGGTTAATGAGCATTAGATGGATGCTTTTCTAAAGAGTAGAGAAGTTTTCATTAATCATCTTTTTTTATCAAACCATACACTTTTTTTGGTGCAAAACATATTCATTTAATAAAAAAGAACCTTTTATTTTTATTCAACAGCTACTTAATTAACATTGAAGGGTTTGATAAAGCAATTTTAAGGTTCTCAACACTCTAGTAAGTGGAAGAAAAATCTTCATCTGCACGAGAAAATTGCAAGGGCTTAAAAAGCACTAAAAATTCTTTGTAACAACATATGCTCAAATACTAAAAAGGTTATTAAAGAGGATAAATACAAATTAGGTCACATCGAAAGTTCTTTCTATGAATTTGCATATAATGCAATTCAATAAGAAGAGGAGAAACAAACACTACTCCATTATAATCAAATGGATGGAATCAATCTTTCCTTATTAAAGCAAGGATCAAAGATATTACAGTTGAGAGATGGACATAAAATTCATAATTTTTTCCATCGATCATTATTAACAAGGAAAAACACAAATAAGATATCCTCCTTAAGGGCTAAGAATGGCGGTCTGTTAACCTTTATGGAGGAATTCCATAAGGAAGATCTCAATTTCTTTGACAGAACAATTAAAACTAACACTGAGCTACATTCTTTATCGATATTTTGAAATCCATAATCAAAGTTCAGATATCATCATAAGCGATTGATTCTTTTGCCTTAATACCTTTTTCTTTCGCAAAACTTGGCCTCTTATTTGAACCTTAATGATTGATGAAGTCTTTATTATTTTATGAATGTGAGCATATTAAAGGAGCTTAATAAGATATTTATATGCCTTATTCCTAACGTATAATCTCCTAACTCCTTAAAGTATTATCAACCTATATCTTGTCTCAATATAGTATAAAAGATAATTGCTAAATTATTAGCTAAAAGATGGAAACCAATGCTTGCACAACTAGTTAATTCTTCTCAAGGAGCTTTTATTAAGGATGTATCAATACGGGATAATGTGTTGTTGGTCCAAAAACACTATATAAACTATAATATGTAGCACACTTGTATCAATTGTGTTGACAAAGTAGAATCTCTAAAAACTATAATATGTAGCACTCTAGTAATAATTGTGCCATCAAAGTTGACTTCTCTAAAGCATTTGATTCATTAGATTGGAATTTCATTCTAAATATGAAAGGACCCATATTGGAGTTTCCCTTCCGAAACCTAAGTGGAGCCCTCCCGATGACCCCACGATAAACTTTTAATTGATATCTAACTCAACCAAAGGGTTCCTACAAAGCTAAGTCATTCAACTATTAAAAACCTTTCATACTTTAAAAGTCAAATACGGGGAAAATAGTGGGAATTTTTTTTTCTAAATCATTTTATTAAAAATTTCAGCAGCACAACAGTTGTATTTTGACATTCCAAAAATTTTCAAAAGCCCTATAAAATTTCAAAGTACTTTTATATTCAAACTAGTTTCTCAAATACAAATTTTGGACTTTAAGTCCACTCACAAGCAACCACAAACAAATAATTCTCAACAATCACTTCAATAAACTTTAAAAAGATAAAACATATTCATGCATTTCATTTAAACCCTTTATATACATCCATTCTTTACATAAATGTACACAAAAAAATGACACAAGCATAGCAGCATCCAACCATACAACTAATTATATGGTAGGATCCCAGCTCCTGTAGCACTTGTATGCTTACCTAGGGTGGTTTATTTAAAAACATAAAAATAGGGGAGAGCCAAACGAGCTTAGTGAGTATTAATCATTTTACTAAAAATTAAAATTTTTATAACAACATAACTAAAATATTCCTGTACAATAAGAAAGCTTATGGTAAAGTAATTTCCATAAAATTCATTCGTGCATCCTAAGATCTAGTAATAGAATAACATTTCATAAAACACAATTTCACTTTTTTAAAATACTATTTAGAAATTCTTTTTCGAAATTAAACTCATAGTATAAAAATTTATGTTTTCCCTTTTCCCTTTTCCTTAAACAATAAACAATGGTGGCATAAGTTTTTTGAAAACTTTATACTAAAAATAAGTCAACCACTAGAATTGATACCATACGTTGCCTCTCAAATTACTTTTAAAATAAATAGTGGCGACATTATTATTTTCATGAAATTTCTTACACGACTTAGCCCTCCACTAACTTCTTTGCCATATGGTACTCTTAGACATAAATTCACGGAGTTGGTTCTGCGTCGCTTACCCGCGATTGGTTAACCACTAGTTACGGAGCTAGTTCTACATCGCTTACCTGCACTAGGTTAACCATACATTGATAATTACGAAGCTGGTTCTCCATCCCTTACCTGCAATTGGTTAACCACTATTTACAGAGCTGTTTCTACATCACTTACCCGATTAGCTTAACCCCTATACATCGATAGTTATTGAGCTAGTTCAACATTGCTTACCTAAAATTAGTTAACCATTAGTTACAGAGCTAGTTCTATATCGCTTACCCGCACTAAGTTAACCACTATATTCCGGTATGATAATATGTATAAAATTTAATAGTGTACCATAGGCTAAAACTCATTTCCTTTTTATCAAACAATAATATAACTTCAATGTAATTTCAAATTGTATGAAATTCAACTTTAAAACTTCAATTCATATATTGCTAAAACATGAACTTATGCTAACAATTTTCATTTGTAATATCTCATTCATATAAAAACCCAACATAAATATTCATTTCATGATAAAATAGGAATCATTTGTGTAAAATCAATTTAAAGCCTTTATATACATCCATTCTTTACATAAATGTACACAAAAAATGACACAAGCATAGCAACACCTGACCATACAACTAATTATACGGTGGGATCCTAGCTACTGTAGCATTTGTATGCTTACCTAGGGTGGTTTATTTAAAAACATAAAAATAGAGGTGAGCCAAACGAGCTTAGTGAGTGTTAATCATTTTACTGAAAATTAAACTTTTCATAACAACATAACTGAATTATTCCCGTACAATAAGAAAGCTCATGGTAAAGTAATTTCCATAAAATTCATTCGTGCATCCAAAGATCTAGTAATAGAATAACATTTCGTAAAACACAATTTCACTTTTTTAAAATACTATTTTAGAAATGCTTTTTCGAAATTAAACTCATAGTATAAAAATTTCCGTTCTCCATTTTCTCTTTTCCTCAAACAATAAACAATGGTGGCATAAGTTTTTTGAAAACTTTTATATTAAAAATAAGCCAACAACTAGAATTGATACCATACGTTGCCTCTCAAATTACTTTTAAAATACACTTCATATACTATTTTTCTCCAAATAATACCCCAAAACTTCATTTAATAATCCCAATACCACAAATACACTTAATGACCATCCTTAATCACATTCATATGGTCATTACATCATAACCATACTTTTATACCAAAAATGCCCTCAAGGCCAAACTTAACATATTTTCTACTAAACTTTTCCAATTCAATTCCATTTGATTTTCAACACTTAAAACCAATTCAAATTCACTTCCATGACATTTGAATACATACATTTAAGCCATAAAATTTCATTAACAAAATTTTGACATTATCATGCACCCTTGATCGAATTTCAACCAAAACCAATTCCGAATCAAATCTTTTTCATTTCTTTACTTAAATAGCATCAAAATCATGCTATCAACATCATACAACATAAAAAGTAAAATTTCGGGTCATAACACATTGGCAACCCTAGCCATGGACAAAATTTCAACTAATCATTTCCATGGTTTTTCTTCCATTCTTTCATCATTAAACTAGCTTCCTAATGTCGTTCACTAATCTTAAATCATCAAATGGCAACATAAAACACTTTAGGCAATGGATCTTAACTTTGACCAAGTTTGACCAAGGTTCCACACACTATGTTTAGTGATTTTCTTCTCCAAATCACTTCCAATGCAATAAAACCTTCATACCACATCAAAAAGGTGCAATTCACATCATCAAAACCAAATCTCAACTATAAACCAACAAATCAAAAATTTCAACAAAACAAGTAAGCTTACCAACACATTTTCTTCTTCCTCTTCACTTGGATCGCTATGGTTTCATGTTGGATGCTTGATTAGAGGTAGAAGAACATGAAAAACTGTCTGGATCGCTTTCCCGTGTCATAGTTGAAGCTCCCTCTTCTCCTTTTTCTTTTCTTTTCTTTTTTCTCTCTCTTCCATCCTTTCTCCAACCATGGCCAACGTTTTTCCTTGCTTTTCTCTTCTCTTCTTGTTGTTTTTGGGCTCCTTAATGATGCTCTCTCAAGGCTACTCACCAAATGAATCAACTTATGTCTTAATTCTTGCTTTTTATACTCTTTGATGCTTTACACATGTCACTTTCCTATTGATTGTCTCTAATGACTCACCATCCATTTAATTAATGATGCTAACTCTTAAGAAATCCTTTAATTGGTCATTATGTGTCTCACTAATCTACTCATACCATTTTACACAAAGAGAACAAATAGCCCTTTAATGAACTTAATTCACCAACTAACCGAATTAAATTATGAAAATATTATGTAACCTTCTGATTATCAAATTGACCTTGAAATATTCTAATTAGGGTCAACGTATTGATTGAATGCTTTAAATTTTTTGAATGTGTTTAAAATCATTAATACCCATTATTTTCCAAGCATTTTAGTTCTAAACTTTTGAAACTCCTGAATTCCATCCAATCGGATTTATTTTTGATCCGTTTCAGTATCATTAAACTCTAATACTAATTTTGGATATTTTTCAATATTTTGGTGTTAGGTACCCCAAAAATCACTATTCACCCACATTCACTATTCATCCATAAATATCATTCATCGAAAATAAAAATTTATATTCAATGAAAGGAAAGATTCAGGGTTTTATAAAATATATTACATGGTTTTGGATTTCTACCTTTGTTCACTCATTAAATAAATCAATACACAAGTAATATTTCATTTTGAATGTTGGTTAATAGTGAGCCTACAAATCTTATTAAAGGAGCTACGGATCTAAGGCAATGAAACCCTTTCCTTACCTATTTGCGCTGGGAGTCAAGGTTCTAGTCATGCTTCATGCTCATTAAATACATGATTAGTCAGGACAACAGCTTGAAATTCCACTCCAAATGCAAGAGCGTAAGGATCACAAGCTTACCCTTTGCAAATGATTTAATCCATTTTCTCTAAAGTTACTCCCAACTCAATTAGTCTATTAATGATAACAGTAAATAATTTTAAGTCACTTTCACGCTTGACCATAAATAAGGAAAATAGGTAACTAATTGTTTTCATAAGGCAAGATGCAATCTCTAATTAGTTAGCTTGCATTTCAGGCTTAAAAGCCATTAACCCCCTTTAATTTATCTTGGCCTCACCATCACTTCTAAAGGGCCTTCCTATATTGATTTCAAGCCATTATTGGATAGGATTACTTCAATGATTAGACGTTGGTGCAATAAAAGTTTATCTTTTGCACAGAGGATTCATTTGGTGAATTTTATTTTAATTAGCCAACATGTGTTTTTTCCCTCTCATTATGATTCCCTAAGAATATCAGTAAAGCTATTAAGCATCAGGTATAGTAATAGTAACATAAATTACTTAGCTAAAGTCAAATGGTCTAAGCTATGTAAGTACAAAAAGGAAGGGGACTCAGTATAATGCTAATAAAGGTCACTAACCAAGTGCAAATGCTTAAGAGAAAATGAAGAATTTTCAATGATAAGAACTCTTTATAGGTGAAGTGAATTCATGATTACTATATTAAGAATAGAAGCTTATGGAAATTGGAACCAAAGTATGATATATTATAGACAATGACTAATATACTCAAATTAAAGCAAAGGTTTAAATTAGAATTAACCCATAAAATTGGCAATAGATTCTTAACTTCATTTTGGCATGATTATTGGTCCCTCTAAGGACCGCTAAGTGAGGTTTACAAACTCAACATTATAAGGGACAGAGTTACAAATAATGCATTATGTTATGAAGCTTTAATTGTTTATAGTGGACTAATCTCCAACACAGTACATGCAAGCAGGCTTTTAATTTAACTTTCATCTACTAAGAAAGATCAAATTAGATGGAAGAGTCACCAATCATGAATGTTCACCAGCGGTTCATGTAAGCTAATGCTAAAAGGCCAAGTTGTTAATATTCCATTACATAATTTGGTTTGGTATCTGTAAGCTTATCCTGAAGGCTCAATTATGCTTTGGCTTATAATTAAAGGGAGGCCAAGCACCTTGAATCGACTGAGGAAGTTTCTTATGCTAACTGATACTTATGTGTTCTACAATCAAGCTATTAAAACAATAGAACATATTTTCTTTGAATGTTAGTTTACCTTAGGCATTTGGAACACAATTAAGGGCTTATTTCATACCAATATCCCTAGCCTAAGTTAGTAAAATCTCATAGAATGGAGTTGTAAACATCAAAAGAGGAAAGAAGCATACTTGATTGCTTAAACTTACTTTAAAAAAATACAATATATAACATTCTAGATGGAGAGGAATTATTCACTCTTCTTGAAGGATTTAGTTCCAAAACAAAAGGTTATCAACTTCATATTAAACGACATCAAGGATTAGTTAATGGCTTAATTATAAGCTTTAGTTAAATTGCAGTAAATTAATGCTACCAAAATGGAGGCTTCCATATATGGATTAAAGTTGTAGTCTTTCTTGCTACGACAAAAAGTATATATGTCAACGAGTCTTTCTTACTATTCGACGTTCTCTGCGCCAACTTCCTACGACATTTCCCCTGTTAACTCCTTCGGTTTCTGATAGGATTGAATTATCTTATATTTTCTTATGTATTTTTAAGTGATTTCAATCCTATTTTTAAGATAAAATGCTTAACTAATATTTAATTTGTGTTTACTGCTAGGTTGAACATGCTGGTATATTTCTGAAACAAAAGAGACAAGATTATAAAGCAAATTAGAGCACAAATATATAACAAGGAAAAGGACAACTTCTTTGTACAATTTGGAAGTAAATAAATTAAAAAGAAGAAGGTCAAATGATTTTTGC
>JAOTAW010066503.1:0-12331 GCA_025629945.1 Erythroxylum savannarum
ACGAATTTCATTTTTCTTTGCACAAGAATAACTCACCACCATTTCAATCTTCCAAGAAAAGATTCGGGGTCCAACAATTTATATGATAAACTTGGGCTTAATCAGTGAGGATATATATATATATATATATATATATATCTTTTATTTGATTTTGGCATTTTAAATTGGACATATAAGATATAACTTGCAGGAATTCTACACTACATTGGAGCCTATCATCATGGTGACATTGGAATTAATTTTACTGCTGGGCGGAATTAATTTTACTACTAGACATGCTAAAAATATTACTGTTGGATATGTTGGTAAATTGGAATTGTTGCTGCCAGATTGTGTGGACTGAAGAAAATCAAGGGATGAGGTTGTTGTGTGATTGAAGTCAATGTGTTAGTTGTATGGTTTAATAGGGATTCTAATTACTTTTGGGATTGTGCACATCTCCTCATCACCGATGAAGTCTATCAGACACGTGAGTGGTAGAATCCAAGTGTGAGTGTGTGGGCGGTAACGAGGTGTAGGTGCTTGTGTGAGATAGACTAGATGAGAGTTAGTTGTTTAATGAAATCGTGATTATGTTTATGCGTGGGTCTATGAAAATTGCAAAACAACGTGTGACAGGTGGTGAGAGCTATGGTGTAGTGGTTTTGCCAGCACGTGTTGATGTCACAAACATTTTTCTTATTGAGTGAATTGAAGTGAATCTCTTGGGTTGATGAACTGTGGTTGTGGGTGTGAGTTCATGAAACAGTGAATATCATCTACGGTGAAGTAGGCACTAGTTATTAATTGAAGAAACACTGCGACATGTTTTTGTGAAGAAAGAGTTAGCTATAGTGAAGAGTTTCAATTGGCTTATTTCGAGAAGATAAAAACCATAGGGAAGTCTTTCTTTATCTCAAGTATATTGTTGTTCAGTTCTTAGTTGATTAAATACTTGAGTATTTTTATTAATTGTTGTTTGAGTGAAAGTAGTTAGAAAAATCCTCTAACGAGATTAACACAAGTCGGTTGTGTTATCGGGTGTGAAAATCTTTCACGGGAAGTGAGATTAAGAGATAGTTATAAATATTGAGCGGTGTTGCTCTAGGGTGACCTTGTGTAAATTATTGCACTTTCTTGGAAGTATTAATATGAGTGAGAGCCCCGCAGACGTAGACAGAGTGTGTCGAACTGCATTACCAAACTCCTGGTGTTCTTATTATTTCAGTTTTTCTTGCTTTTATTTTGTTCGTGCCAAAGAAGTTTACGGAAAGTTTGCAAAACAATTAACACTTTCGGTTTTTCAATTGGTATCAGAGTAAGGTCACCGATTCAGAACTTGGTAGCAAGTTGGTGCAGATCCTAGTTTCGCGAACATTGCTACAAGAGAGGGTGCATCAATCACCATACCACCATTATTGGATGGATCTAACTATCCTGCATGGAAATCACGAATGAAAGTCTTCATCCAAGCTCAGGGCACGAAAGCTTGGCATTTGGTAGTACATGGTTGGACGCATCCGATGATCACTAATGATAAAGGAGAGGCAGTTTAAAAAGATCCATCTGAATGGACAAGAGTCGAAGAAGAAAGTGCACTTAGAAATTCACAAGCAATGCATGCGATATTCATGTTGATGAAGGACGTTTCTCAATGATTTCATCCTATGAATCAACTAAAGAAGCATAGGATGCTTTGCAAACTATTCATGAAAGGTTAAAATTTTTGATAGCGTCAAACCTACAGATGTTAGCTGTGTGGTTTGAAGAGTTGAAGATGGATGAGAATGAGACTATAAGAGATTTCCATGAAAAATTGCGAGATATAGTGAATCAGGCACATCAACTGGGGAAGAAATACTCTAACGTGAAATTAGTCAAGAAAACGCTGAGATCACTGCCTCCAAGAGTTATTCCAAAAATTGCAGCGATAGAGGAGGCCCACGACATTGATAATCTATCATTGGAAAAAGTTATTGGAATCCTTACAAACTTTGAAATAAATCTTTTAAGAGGTAAGAAAGAAAGAAGCAAAGGATTGGCATTACAGGTGGAAACTCGAAAAAGTGTGAATGATGCAGAAGATGAATCAGATGAAAATGAAGACTTGGTACTACTCACACAAAATTTTGGTAGATGGCTGAAAAGAATGAAGAAGGACAGACCCGACTTTAGACAATATGGCGAAAGTTCATCGAGTAATAATTCAAGACAACAAGTCAAGACACAAAAGGGTGAACGGAAGGCAAGGAGAATCCAATGTCATGAATGTCAAGGTTTTGGACACATTCAAGCCGAATGTGCTAATACTTTGAAGAAGAGGAAAGGAAAATCCTTCATGAGCACCTAGAGTGAAAATGATTCCGATAGTGAATATGGCAGCGAAGAAGAAATTGCTAATGGTTCTTCGTTTGTTGCCCTATACAACAAAAGTCCAGTTACTTGCTTAACAGTAACTGAGAAGGAAGTAACTGAAGTTGAAAAAGGGAGAAAATCGGATAATTTCGAAAACAATCCAACTCAAGATCCAATATCAGATTATGACAACGACAGAAGTGGCTTAGATTATATAAAAAAGGGAATATTTACGAGGATTACAAAGCTATGTATAAAAAATGGGTGAAAACGTGTAAAAAGACTGAAAGATTGAAGGAAGAGAATCTTTCCATGAAGAACACCATACAAGAGTTAGAAAAAAAGTTGATATTGATGTTGGATGAGCTTGGTGAAGCTAGAATGAAATTGATAAGTACTAAAAAGGGATTGAGAATGTTAAATGGAGGCACGGAAAAACTAGATAAGTTGATAGAAACTGGTAAGGTTAAAGAAAATTTCGAAGGCATAGGCTATAAAAGTGAGTGCTTGAAAGTGAATGAAGAAAAAATTGATATGTCCAAATCAGTCTAAGAGGTAGAAGCATCGAAAAAGAATTGAAGATTTATACCTACATGTCATTTTTGTGGATTCATTGGGCATATAAGGCCAAGATGTTATTAGTTACTACAGATGCTATTTCAAAGAAGACAAAGCCAAAAAAATATACATTCTTCACAAAAATTTCAACATCAACTTTCAGTACCAAAATCTACTTGGGTAAAAAGAAGTGACTTGGAAGCTCTCGTAGTTTGTACATCAACGAAGGCAACTTTGCAACATGGTTGGTATTTTGATAGTGGATGCTCATACCATATGACCAGGGAAAAGACTTACTTAACTGATTATCAGAATTGTATGGATGGCCATGTGACTTTAGGAGATAGAAAAAAAGCTTTCGTGATCGGTAGAGGAACATTAAGCGTGGATGGTTTGCCTCTTATCAAGAATGTGCTCGATGTCGATGGATTAAAAGCAAATTTGGTAAGTATAAGCCAACTTTGTGATGATGGTTTGCTAGTTAAATTTTAAAGTGATGAATGCAGGGTACTTACCGAACAAGGAGAATGTATTGTGAGTGGCAAGTGATCAACCAACAATTGCTACATGTTATAAGTCATAACTACATGTAAGTCAGTTACTCACAAGAATGACATTGATTTATGGCATCAAAGGCTTGGGCACGTAAATTTTGATCACATCAGCAAATTGACAAAATTAGAGGCTGTGAAGGGTCTAGCCAAAATGAACAAAGAAGGAAAATCAACTTGCAGTGCGTGTCAAATGGGAAAATAGCTAAGAGTGCCATATAAAAAGGTTAGACATGTTACCTCATCTCGCATACTTGAATTAATTCACATGGAATTGGTCGGTCCAACACAACATGATAGCATTGGTGGAATGAGATATATTCTAACTTGTGTTGACGATTATTCGAGATATACTTAGGTATCATTTTTGAAAGAAAAATCAGATGCTTTTAAGGCTTCTATATGCCTATGTGTGCAGGTCATGATTCTAAAAAATTTGACTATATTGAGAATTTGATCGGATCACGGAAGAGAATTTAAGAATATAAGCTTTAATGACTTTTTTGATGAGTATGGCATCATACAAGAATTTTCAGCACCCAAAACTCCATAACAAAATGGAGTTGTCGAAAGGAAAAATAGAACACTTCAAGAAATGGCCAGATCTATATTGAATGGAAGTAAAGTGTCTATGCGATTTTGGGTCGAAGCGGTTAACACAACATGTTACATATGTAACATAGTGTATCTTCGAAGCTTTGTAAACAAGACATCATATGAACTTTGGAAGGGAAAGAAACCAGATGTAGGTTACTTTCATATTTTCGAAAGTAAGTGTTATATTCTTAGAGATCGGGAATAGCTTGGAAAATTCGAAATCAAAAGTGATGAAGGAATTTTCATTAGCTACTCAACTCACAGTAAAACTTACCGAATGTATAATCAAAGAACCAAGAAAGTGCTAGAGTCCATAAATGTTGTGATAGATGATTTATCTTTGTTGAATGGTCAAGTGGCAGAAGAAAAATAGCACAACCGACCATCCGAACCAGCTTCAACAAGCAACGAGACAAGATTGAAGAATTGTCCAGATCTGCAGTTAGTTGCTGCTGAGGAAGTAACCGCGCAAATTGAAGAACCTACAGTTACTTCAGATGATGACTCAACCAAAACAATGGAAGCGGAAAGTATTCGTTTAAATACTCAAAACTCAAGAGTAGCTAAGTTGAATCGAGACTCTCCATCTCTAATCCGAAGAAATCATCTAGTAGAAAACGTTATTGGAGATGTTAGCGAAAGAAGAAAAACAAGAGAAAGAAAAAGGGTTGATTATCGAGAACTTGCAGGCTACTTGTGTTACACATCTTCATTCGAGCCAAAGAACGTTAAAGAAGCACTACAAGATGAATTCTTAACAACAGCTATGTAAGATGAATTGATTCAATTTACACGTAATGATGTATGGGAATTAGTGCTGAGACCATCAAATACGAATGTAATTGGAACAAAATGGGTGTTTTGGAATAAAACATATGAAAAGGGTAATGTTATCATAAATAAAGCAAGGCTAGTAGCTTAGGGATACTCTCAGGTGGAAGGTATCAACTTCAACGAAACTTTTGCATCAGTGGCATGACTTGAATCTATCAGACTATTATTGGGTATAGCATGCATGAAGGGGTTTAAGCTATATTAGATGGATGTAAAGAGTGACTTTTTGAATGGATTTATACGGGAAGAAGTGTATGTCGAGCAACCTAAAGGAATCATTGACTCAGCCCATGCAGATCACGTTTATAAGCTAAAGAAAGCTCTTTACGGCCTCAAACAAGTACCAAGGGTTTGGTACGAAAGGCTTACAGTATCTAATCAATCAAGGATATAAACGAGGTAGTGTTGACAAAACTTTATTTATTAAAAAGTTTACATTTGATTTTGTGATGGCTCAGATCTACGTTGATTATATTGTGTTTGGTGCTACACATCCAAAGATGGTAGATGACTTTGTAAAGTTAATGACATCTGAATTTGAAATGAGTATTGTAGGTGAGCTAAATTTCTTTTTGGGTTTGCAAGTTAAACAAGTGAAGGATGGAATTTTTATATCGCAAACCAAATATGCTAACAGCATAATTAAGAAATTCGGTCTTGAGAATGCCAGACATACAAGAACATCTATGAGTGTCTCAACGAAACTAAACAGAGATGAGAATGGGAAAAACGTTGATGATAGTTTATATCCAGCAAGATCAACAGTTTACTATACTTGATTGCAAGTAGGCCAGATATTTGTTACAGCGTTGGTGTATGCGCTCGCTATCAAGCTAACCCAAAAGAAACACATCTGACAGCAGTTAAGAGGATTATCAGGTATTTAAGCAAAACATCTGATTTTGGGATATGGTATACATCATATTTGACATCTTATCTAGCTGGATATAGTGATGCGGGTTGGGCTGGAAACTTAGATGATCGCAAAAGCACTTTAAGAGGTTGTTTCTTCTTAGGAAATAATTTGATTTCTTGATATTGCAAAAAGCATAATTCAATTTCACTATCAACCACTAAGGCTGAATACATAACTACAGACAGTTGTTGTTCGTAGCTTCTTTGGATGAAATAGATGTTAGAAGACTATGGGATTGATCAGCATGAGTTGACTATCTTATACAACAACAAAAGTGCCATAGATATTTCGAAGAATCTAGTTCAGCATTCAAGAACGAAACATATTGATCTCTGATATCACTTTATCCAAGAGCTTGTGGAAAGCAAAATAGTCATCTTATCACATGTATCTACGGAAAAGCAATTGGCGGATATCTTCACGAAACCGCTTGATGCAGCAAGGTTTGAATTTCTCAGAGGAGCTTTGGGACTCTATGCTTTACATTATTAGTGTATTTTATTTTTCAAAAAAAGAAAAGGAAAAAGAAAATATTATTATTAGAAAAAAGGCATCTTTCATCTAAGGGATTTAAAATCCCTAATTATTTTTCACGCTTCCCTCATTATACTGCCGCCCTCTCTACGCATCCCACCTCTACTTCTGCTCCAATCCAGCATCTTTGTCATGCCACACCTCCACTCATGAAGACGTCATCCCCATTGCTTCTGTTCTTCTAATCCATTAGTCCATCACTATAGCGGCTTCCCACCAGACGATCAGGTCGGTAACTTTCTACAGTTCGGCGATAACCCAGTCCCTTTCATCTTCGATTTTATTTACCACATGCATTTCCATCTTCATCTTTATAGACGTCAACTTATATGGTGAATCTCATTCACCATTTTCATTGAACTGTCGTCTTCAACACTAGTTCAATTTGTTTTACCGTTGAGTAAGACCTATTTTGGTATTGTTTTCGCACTCTTTAGATTACTTCAGCTTGCTTGTGGTTGGAATCTACTGGTTTGTGGTTGAACTTTGAATGCTTGATAGTGGTTGGACCTTGACTGATTGTAGTTGGAGCCTACTGATTTGCAGTTGAAATTTGAATTCTTGATTGCGGATTGGACTTTAACTGATTGTGGTTATTTTTGACTTATTGTGGTTGATTTCTGATTGATTATGGTTGGAGTAATTGTTGGACCCTGTTTCTGGAGTCCAACCCTTGAACCATAAAACGTGGGCATGTTCCAATTAAATCTCCTTTACTATTTTCGATTCATCTTTATGCTTTGATATCACAAATGTTGGGTCCTGGGTCCAGAAGTTTGCCGCGGCAAACGGGCCAACACTTTTGCGAAAACCGTTCGAGAAAAGTTCGTTGCAGCAAGCTCTTAACTTTGCCGCAGCGAAGGTCCAAAATTTTCCCTCCCGCTCCTCTCGGGATAATTACGCTTCTCGCCGCGCGGAGAAAATACAAAATTAACCATAGGAACACCTTTCGGGAAGGTTAATTCAAGAGCCTTCCCTAGGCTTCTCCATCTATCCAAACCTTACTTTCACTCTAAGTTGTCCCGAATTCACTCCCTATAAGGTAGCATCATTTCATGACAATTCAACTACTAATTTTATTTCATCGTACTCTCTAATCTCTTTACTCATTTAATTCCTTGCTTACCAAAATTTCTCATCCTTCATAATTTCCTATCATTCCTTTTTCCATAACACATCTCACTTGTATATATATAACAACAATTCGCATTCAATAACCTCAAAATGAAGAAGTTTTACAAAGCTTTAATCACTTATAAACATGACATCATTCGCTTAATACAAAAATTACACATTGATGCTCATGTTTGATACGCCACTAAAGCTACTCAAAAATCAAACTAACTTAGTACAAAAGCTAACTATCCTGTAGTTGCCAAATGCCTTTATGCTCTTGATCACTTGCCCTCTTGCTCATTACCTGAAGATGGGGAGGAAAGGGGGGTGAGCTTGAAAGCTCGTGGGTAACAAGTATATAATCGAGAAACAAGCAAAAACCCTTTATAAAACTCATTTTCATTAAACCTTTTCATAACCATAGTAATTCCGCATTTTAAAAAAATTATAAAACGCTTATTTCATGCAATTCTCAATTTGTCAAAAATTCACAATAGTACAAATCATGGATGCATCCATCATATCAAACATATCATGAACGAGCTAGCACATTTCCCAAAAAGGGTCCTGTGTAGTTGTGAATAGAACGAGCTAACACAATCCCACAAATTGGTTTTGTGTAGTCATGAACATGAGAGAGTCCATGAAGGAGCTCCATGCCACTAGCGGGTAGGCGGGAGAAGCCTTTAGTCAAAGTGCACTTAACAACAGAATGGACTAACCCAAACCCATATAACATGTATTTCATAACTTGTAAACTTGTATTGCCCAAAATGGAACTTCTTGAAAACTTGTATTTCATGAGCAAACAACATTTCATATGCGCTTGCAAAACTTGATTTTATAAACTTGCTATTCTTTTCAGAAATCTCTTGAAAAATCTCTTTATAAACCATTAACAATTAATGGAGCAAACATATAACAGATTTCACAAATCATGCAAACGCAAAAGATGCCACACTTATAATGCAATTTGAAATCAGTAAACTTCTTTGCTTTAAAGAAACACAATAGTGGCTTATTTACTCTATTATATGCATGTACCCACCTTGATTTTCTTGCTTAAAGACTTGCTCAAAGGTGCCTCATACTTTGCTCCTCTTGCCTTCCTTGATTTCCTTTAACAATAGCCAAAATTCCATTCAATAGGAATTCCAATTTATGGGTAAGTAAATGAAGAAATTTGATAATAATTTCTTCTAGACAATGTTTCCCATTGTCTTAAGTTTCTAATGACTCCAAAATCATTCAATTTGGTTCAGTACTCTAAAAGTTATACCAAAAACATTTTCAGGGTGGTTTTATACTAAAATAGCATTCCATACTCAACTTCCATCCAAAATTTTAAATCCTTAGAGACTTGATCAAGACTCAATTTCACCATAAAACTTGTATCCCTATGTCTTTATTTTACACCAAATCAAAAATCACTCCATTTAGATAACTACACAAAAATTTATACCCAAAATACCAAAGCATATTCTGTGCTAGAAAGTTGAGTTCGCCGCGGCAAAACCCAGAAGTTCGCCGCGGTGAACTTATCCAAAAACATGTTCCGAGAACATGTTTTTCGACATTTTTCATCTTTTTACTTCCCATCTTTCACATATAACCTATATTAACACTAAACCATCTCTTCTACTTCATTTTCAACTTCATTTCAACCCAATATCATTGACAAATACATCATGATCTATCTTTGATCATTTACCGAACATTAAAACATTTACATAACCCATTTATCAACAACTTCCTACACATATTCACTTCACTTAAGTTACATTTAACCAAACCCATGAAATTTAAAGCATGACTCACTTGTTGAAGCTTCAAATTTCTTTAAACTCTTCAAGAATCTCCAAACCCTAGCTTTTTTCTTCTTTTTCCTCTCCTTCCACGACACTCCCCTTCTTCTCCTCTTCTCACACAATTTTTCTTCTTCTACACTCTTAATAATCACAAAATGTCCCCTTTTCCCTCCAATATAAGCCTTATATCCTTTAACCTTAAGTGAACTTCCAACAATGCCCTTCATTCATTCTTACAACTTTAATACTTCAACTCAATTAACCTATGTCATAAAATCTTGCCAACATTAACATAATAATTAACTCCACAAAATAATCCCATAAGGACCTCCTAATTTATTTAAATCACGCTTATTCCTCAAGAAAAAAAATTAGGGGCCAACACTTACTCATATATCAAGAGAGCATTGTTTAGTTTGGGACCAACCAAATCTCTATGTTTTGATGTTCTTTTAGATAACCTAGAACTTAGTAGGTACAATGTTACTAATTATATTTAGGAATTCTGTATAAATGACAAATTTTTAACTAATTTTAACAAAACTTACTTATGCTTGATCCTAAATATATTGAATCCCTTTAGTTTGTCTTATTATAAACTAATATCATGATGCAATGTGGATCATAAAACCATATCCAAATTAGTAGCCTTTAAGTTAAAATTTATCTTAAAGTTCTTATCAATTCTAATTAGAGAGCCTTCGTCTAAGGTGGGAATATTGGAAATAATATGCTCTTCACATAAGAGTCACTTAAAGAGCTATTATAAGAAGAAGAAGAAGAAGATTAAGAGTTATTCTTTGAAGAGTAACTTAAATATGACACTTGAATCAGTCAACTAAAATTTCTTGTTTGTCATAATAAAGGCTTAGGAATTTCTAGCCAAGTTTATAACATGGTTAAACTAATGTGTTATCACTACCTCCTCCAATATACTCATCAATGGTGAACCTACATAGATATCCAAAGTAGTTAAGAAGCTTAGATAGGAAAACCCTTTGTCCCCTTATCTTTTCACTCTCTATATTGAAGCCTTAACTTAAATTATTACAAGGATTATTGATAGAGAAAATAATTTATAATTCATTATAAATGTGATAAGTTTAGAATTTTTAACTTGTCCTTTATTGATGATCTCTTAGTCAACTGTGAAACCTATACATAATCAATCAATGTGCCAATAACTTCTTTATAGGAGTTCAAAACACTCCCAAGCCTCCAAGTCAATCTTAAATTTAGTATTAAAGAGGATATTTACCAAGAGTGAAGACCTATTGGAGCCTACAAGTTCCACTTAAAACGAGGTTATCATTTGGTTCTACCTTGAAGAGGATGTTTGGCTAAAAGTATAGACATGTTAGAACATATAATCATCAGTTGTATCAATTCAACACTTTATTATAATCATTGGTTCATCTAGTGATTTATTCAAAGAACATAGCTTATGGACCATTTTGTGCACCCAATGGTTTACTCAATATGCACTTGAAAGATAAAGACTATAAATTCCACTAATAAAAAGAAATGTCATTATAATTCTAACAATAGAGTGACATAACATTTGTTTATTTATAATTGTCTGCTAAAAGTGCAATTCAATAAAATGCTTATTATATCTAGGAAATTATTTTCTATGATGTCAAAATTATAGGATTTTTCTAACATAATGGTTTCATAACATTTCAATTCCTATTTTACAATACCTATATTTATGATGCCTATTAAATTATATTACAAGTGTCAATATATTTGCCCATTCCAATAATTATAAAATTTTGATTAGGAGAAACCATATTTCTTGCTATTGTTGGCGAACAAATATAAAGATGATACATATTAATCTTATGAATCTATGACATATATAGTTTTATTATAAAAGAATTAAGAATTACCTTAAACATTGTTTAACCACACTAGGTAGTTTGTTTGTTTATTCACCTTTTATTAACCAAAAGTTAGAAACAATCACAAATTTATATTATTAGTTTATTCATTTTTATTTATTAAAGGAGAAATTATAGTCATGGTTTCTTTTATATATTAAATAATTTTAAAATGAACATAATAATTTATTAATTATGTATTTTGAATAAAGTATTTGTTAATAACTAGAAATCAAATGATAATTATTATATTGTACTTTTATTCAACTTTTCCTTATTCTATTAATCTCTGAACATTAAAAATCTATTGATTCACGCTTTAAAAACAAAAAAAAAGATAGGAAAAGAGATTGCTGCTTTTACCATCTCAAAGGTTAAGTTATATATCATTTATATCAAGCATCATTTGATTACACCATTGATAGTAGTCAAAATTCATTAAGTTCATATCTCTTCGACATAATTTGTAATAATCCCTTTGAATTTAGTTTATTATGTCACCTCAAACATTATATAAATAAAAGAAAAAATTTTCTTAAATTATTCCCTTTAATTGTGCATATGAAAACTTAATGTAGCTTTACAAAGTGAAGCATAACTAACAACTTTATTTAAAGAGTGTTGGCGTCAATATCTTGAGATATTTAATTACATAAGTATAAAACTTGAAAGTGTGGGAATAAATTTGATGCAAGCTTTTATTTAAACATAATTAATTTAAACTAGGTAAAAAGTATATTTTTGACTCTAAGGTGTTCAATAAAGTACAAGTCAAACCTTAACATTTCAAGGTATTCAAAATGAACTTTAACATTTATAAAATATTCAAAATTAATCATGAATAGACAGATACTTGGATGGAATTAAATCTCCATTATCATGTGTCACGTTATTATCTACACAACATTTTTTTTTGAGACATATGGTCCCATTATTCCACGTATATATCATATGGTACAACAAGACCTACGTACCAAAATTAAATTAAGTTTTTACTTAATTATGTTTAATTTTTATGAAACCTAATTGAAACTTAATTAATCTTAATTAACCTAACTTAATCATAATAAATCAAAATTTCTAATTAGGAATATCATTTGCTCCTAATCTAATTTTCTAAACTATACCAATTCCTCATCCATCTTTTAACAACCCTAATCTCAAAATTTGTTTGAAAATCAAGCCTTTTTATTCATTAGC
>JAOTAW010066508.1:0-12331 GCA_025629945.1 Erythroxylum savannarum
TAATGTTGAAATTTCCGACTCATACTTCTTTTGTCTTGATCCCATGTGTCATTCCAATTAACAACAATTATTACCTACTTCGAATTTCGAAAAACCAACATATATATATATATGTATATGAGCTTGCAAAAGCACATTCGTGCAAGAATTTCAAAAAAGAAATCATTAATAATATAGAGCACACTGCTACTAGAGCTCAACTCGATCATCTTGTTCGAGGAGAAATTATAGTTCCATGCATGACAAGCAAGAACAACGATATTTCAATGTTGGTTATGAACATATGAACTATATTAATAAGCTTAATGGAGAGTAGATGAGCTGTGCTTGTAAATATGTGATCTGAAGTGGACCAAAGTAACCAATTCCCGAACATGGTGCGATCAGATTGTGATCCAAATGTGGACCTATCTGCTCAATTGGCAGCGGAGATCGCGCAGCCGAAACACATAAACTATAAGATGAGAGCTCGGCGCTGTAATCCTAACACTTTGTGGAGATATTTCACCAACTAATTTGTGAATCAAGCGGTTGGCTGCTAGGGTATGAATCTCTTTTTGATGAATGATGATGAATAGGGCTCACGTGGCAACTCGTGTGCCACATGGGGCTACTTGGACGGCTGTGATCTATCTGTTCTTTTGGGGAGTTAATGAGAGCTAGTCATCATCAGGGTCAGAAGATGGTGTAATGGTTGACATTTAGAAAATGATGAAAAGAGGTTGGTGTAGGCATTAAGAATTTGTCAAAGAAGAATCGAGAAACGGTATAATCCCAACGACCATATTCACATGAAGACCAAGTGAAAAGAAAGAAGGGATTGCATCAACCTATGAGGAACCACAGAGCTCATTTATGCCTCCCACCATTTTTAACCATCCATATGTGTGAAATATTGAATCTTGAGCATATATTCATCACGAACATGTTTCTCCTCATTTGTTAGGATTCATTTTCTTAATACCAAGTCTAATGCAACAAGATGGATGGATCCAATTCCAACATTATTTCAATATATACGAAAAGAAAATACGAACCTTCCTTGGCCTTGAGGTGATAAATGACTAATTTCTCAGAAATGGTGAATTTGAATGGAAACTTTGAAGTAAGCAGCAAGTAATTTGGACTGAGGAATTACCATATATTTAATGAGGCATCATTTCCAGGAAAACTAGGTAGTTGACTTTGGCCTTTTGAGCTACGGAAAAACAAAGCTAAAGTCAGAGGAATTATTAAAGTATGTGGTAAAAAGCATTTTGAAGAGTTATAGATTAACATATCAAATCCAAATTGCTGATCTGGTTTGATATGAGGTTAGAATGTGGGCGATAAGCCAATTAGTCAAATGGCACACTCTCAAATATTCCAATAAGTAGAACTAAAAGATTCCTAAGTTCATAAATTTTTTGACCAATTACCAATGTTCTGTTGAAGCTAATAATGACTAATGAAAAAAATAGAGTTGTGACGAACCTGGACCAATTAAAAAAAAAAAGAAGCCATGCTCAATCTGTAAGAGAAAACTCTTCTAATTGTTCCCGTTCCGATGCATTGAAAAAAGACCTATTTTAATGTAAAAAATTTAATGATAAGATCTTAATCTTGTTCGTGTTATCAAATTATTCTGTGTAGACTTACTTTAAATTTTATTGAATGTGGACTTTTACAAGTACATAATAAAGTTGAATCTTATCCTTAACTTCCATCCATGATGATCACAACCCTTCATTGGGATGGTAACATGTAATTTCCTCATATCTTGGGGCCCTCAAATCTTCTTCTTCTTCCATCCTAGAGATTACAATTTGGTAGAAACAAATTAATCAATTCAATTACAACTCTTTCTCATTCAAAGACAGTCAGAAGCCTATCTTCTTCTCTATTCAATACAGTTAGTCGCAAACGCGATCATGCTCTTCCTTCCATATATTAGCATAAAAAAATAATCACATGATACGCCATTATACCATACAAATAATGTAATTAAGGCATAAGTAGTTTAGTTCCAGTTTGCATGTATATATCTATACAGTGTTGAACAAGTGTGAACGATATTATACTACTTGTGATCAGCTGCAATATATTTGGTTCCTCTTGTGTGGACCATTCATGGTTGGTGTTAAGCGATGATTACACGCAAAAACTTAAAACTTATAGAAGTTAAGCATAGCAAATCTTATACAATAATTATATCTTAATCAAGCCCATGCATGTCTTGTGTAATTATTGTTACATCTTAATCACGCTAGTGTTAAATAAATCGAGCATGAGCTGACCATGACAGCTGCAGGCGGTGAAAAGAAAACAAGTAAATGTCAAAGGTGTTAAGAGTCCAACTTTCAAACCTAGCCATAGGGGACTGCTTTTGGTCACATTAGGTTGCTTAGTCATCGTAATCTTTCAGCCGTCTGGTCCCTTAATTACAGATTATGTCGAAAAGAATGTTGATAAGACACTACTAAATACATTTGTTTATGTTGTAACAATCTCTGAAACAACCCAACTACGTTGACTAGTTTGCCACGTGAAGTAGGAGTAACGACCCCGCAAAAGTGAGAACTAATCAATTTAAGTAGTGATTAGTAAGCAAATACGGAAGGCATTTTCGTATATGTAATATTACGACCAAACTGGATTTATACACCATATGGATAATATATTTTTTTTCCTTTACAAATTATGGTGTTGATGAAGAATTAAGCATCTCCTAACCACCAAGTCAAGTTCTGGGAGTAGATTTTTGGAAAGGTTTAATTTAGGAAGTATTCTTTATGCAATTATTCAAATTGGGTATAAGAAACTTGTATCGCATAGGGAGAAATAACAAGTGCATTACCATATCCTAATTTCGTAGAAACTTTCATGGAAGTCATTTAGTGTTGATTTTGATTAGTTGACAAGTAATAAGAACATGACCAATGAAGAAATTATCGAGTCAGAGACAAAACAACATAGAGTTCAAAGGAAATTTTCTTGTATTATAACAGCTTACAGCGAGACGGAGTTACCAGGAAACTTACAACGAGACGGAGTTACCAGGAAACTTGCTCAGGAGAGCAAGAAAACAGAAGAATTTGCATCTTCGTTCTGATATATAGTATATATTGATATAACTTAGCAAAAACCCAGTTCTTCAAGAGGGTTTTATCAACTAAAGAATAAAATGGCCACAGCCATTAAAAAATTATGGTAGGAATTAACCGTAACTTGTCTTAGTTGCCGTTTGTTTTCCTTTGATCCATGAAGTTTTGTAGTCTGTTGAGTGCAACTTCTAGTGTCTGCTCACTCATATTAGCAAAACACACTCTAAACCAACCTGGTTCGGAGCAATGACAGGAAGATCCTGGAGATACGTTTAGCTTCACCTCACGAAGTATGGACTTCCAAAGAACCAATTCACCTTCTCTTGTGGGTTCCTCCAACAACTGGCTTAAATTCATCCAACAAAACAACCCAGCATTCCCTTTCAAGCACTCTATCCCAGCGCTTCTCAAACCTTCAATAATCATGTTATATCTCTTCGTCAGTCTCTCCCTATTTGTCTTGATATAATTTTCAGTAAATTTCTTGTCTGACAACATGGAAGCCAGCAGATGTTGTGTCTGAGAAGAAATCAAGGTGAAACTAGACATCCTTCTTGCAGTGGTAACAACCTTATCGTTGTAGGAGTAAATTGTTCCGATCCTGAAACCTGGAAGGCCAAGATCTTTGGAGAGGCTGTAGACAATGTGCACTCTCTCTGAATCTTTGTATCCACGAGATTCAAGAATCTCAGCAATGCTTATGAATTCGGATGACGCGAACGTGGATCCTGAGTAGATTTCATCGGACACAAGATGGATGTTGTTGCGTACTGCGAAATCAAGAATCTCTTCCAAGACTGAGCGTTGGATCGTAGCACCCAACGGGTTTGATGGATTTGTTATCAGAATTGCTCTCACTTTGAGGTTCAAGGCTGCTGCTTCTCTGTATGCAGATTCCAAGGCTTCAGGAGTAACTTGGAAATTGTTGGAGCTGTCACAATGAATTGGAACAATGTTTACACCAGTCCTCCACCTTAAATCTCTATCAAATCTGCAAGAGAAGTTCGAAATAATGTTAAATGGTGAGGTTGGGAATGAAAGCATTAAACCCATAGATAATGAACTCGTAAGTAGAATGTTTTTGGAGACAACTGTATACTTACCCTGGATAGTATGGAGTTGGAACAAGCAAAGCATCACCAGGATCTGCTAGAATGAATGTTAAGAGCTCGTTAGCTGCAGTAGCACCAGCGGTGAGGACTACTCTATCTGAGTCAAATTTTGCTCTTCCTCCTCTAATTTGTTCCATGAAATTTGACATTGCCTGTGACCAAGTGCACAAGAAATGTCAGAATTGTCCTTCTTTTAAGAAAGTTATAGTAAGTCCTTACATATATGGTCAAAGAAAGTACCTGTCTGAACGATTTGAGTCCATGATAATCTTGAAACAAGGCATTTTCTCTAAAGCTTAGTGCTCCATTTCCAAAGCTAGATGCTTCGGAATGTTTCGCCAAGTATTCTTCCAACAAATCGAATGAGACCTGTTCAGTGAGCAAAAGGAAGGATTTTAGCTTTGTCTTGACGAAGATCACATTGAGCTTAACTGCGCAAGTATGCTAAGAAAGAAATGGATCAAGAATCTTACTTGATTTTCTGCGAGTCCCATCTGTATGACTCCTGATGGGTTTTCTGCGTCATGATAAGGATCTTCATCGTATGCTTTCCATCCTGCAAAATATGGCGAGTCCTCTCCATGGGTTTTAGAGACTGCAATTTTCGATAGCTCAACAGTAGTAGGTTGTTCAATCTCAATGGCCATGACTTCTACTGCAAAAACTCGTTAAGTTTCCTGGCTATATCTGTAGGTTTTGTCCTCAAAAATAAGATTGTGTATGAACGAGAAAGTGATAGCGAAACGAGAAGTAGAGAGAAAGAAAAGAGTGGAGAAGACACAACTGCTTGAATGAAACCTTTGTCAAGAACTCTCGTAATATATAGGCAGTGTCTGAGGCTTTGACATAATAAAAAGGGTCCCCACGACTTGCTAGTTCTCACCATAATGAAACAGAATAAAATATCAATCATCGATACTCTAATGTAAGCAAAATCGAAACCTCGCCTTTTACAGACGAAATTTTTTTAACTCCCTGACAACTGTTCACTTCTGTCACATTCTCCAAACCTTTCTTTAACTCAAATCTTCATAAGATCCGGAACGAATAAGGTGGTTGATGAGGGGTGGGTGCTAATCTTTTTTTTTCCTTTTAGACCTCCCATCTCCATATCATTACTGTCAGACTACTCTTACTTCTTCGGATTGTCTTCTTATAGTTTCCTACATGATGCTACATTCAAGACATTGCCCAAAAAGCAGGAAGACAAAAACGAAATAGAACGATTGCAAAATAGTCAGGCCAGTTGAGAACTTGATATTTTTCACTTGCTTTAGATAACTAAGACATAAAGGAAATAGTGCGATTGCAAATTAGTCAGACCAGTTGAGAACTTGATATTTTTCACTTTCTTTAGATTACTAATGATGGTAGTTAAACTCCAAGCCCCCACTTCCCAACCTATGACTAACCAAATGCATAAACGTCGGCAAAACTTAAAAAATTTTGCTTTTCTGGAACCAAATATGCTGCAACCTACACGAAGAATACATAGCGAACATGAATATGTTGATGATATCTATGAGCGGTTAAGCTCTAGTGATCTGACAAAGATATGAATTTACACAAGATTAAGATTCTGATTTGGGAACAAAAATTTAAGACAAAGGAGAAGCTTTGAGAAGATATTATGGGCCCACAATCGCATCAGAATTTATAAGGTCATTAGGGTTTAAGGATTGTAGTTAGGAAGGGTACTAATTATCCAAATTCAGTTCACAAGCTCTCTCTAATCATACCCAGGCAAAAGCACATTCCTAATGACTTTTCCATGTCAGTCACAAGTTCACATGCAAGTACTGGATTCTCCATGGAAAGTCAACCTTCTAAGCTTTTTCTGTCTTCAAAAGTCATCATTTTCCTCGTAACCACCCATTAGTAAGTCATTAGAAATGACCAAATTAAGTTAATGACTTTTGAGGGGATGGTTGTCCTGTCTTACTAATGAGAGATTAAGGCTTAAACACTATGAGAAAATGCTTGCATATGCAGATCTAAATGTGCTAGTTTGTATGCTACATCTCCTTGCCTCCATGTAAGAGTTGAGATACTTGTCAAGATTATGTTGTTCATAGAAATAGATTTCAATTTTTCAACTAACAAACCAAGAGAATATACAAAATCCCAGAGAAGAAGGAATAAACAATTGGAATCAAAAAGAGGAACAGTCGATGATGAGAAGAATATGTGTGGCTCTTTAAAATTATGAATGGACGAGGGACTAGATGAATCACCATGTGCAAGTAACTCAACAACCTGAGATCTGCATTAAAAGATAGATTGCATTGCAGAGATAAAAAGGGAAAGAATAATTAAAGGACGACGTGAAACAACAAGTTGTCCATGACGACTGTTCGGCGGCTTTGGCCTGTCAGAGAGAGACAAAAATCAACCAAGGTTCTTCTCCTAGATGTGGAAGGTTAATTTCTGTACAAGAGTAGTTGTGAGCAGTTATAATATATAGTCCACTTGAAAGAATCCCAAATCATTGCTCACTACTAAAATGAATCAATCCTCACACAAGTTCCAAGCCAAGTACTACAACAAAAAACATTTGAAGTATATATATACACGGCTTGCCTGCAATTAAGTGAGAGCCAGTAAATATGTTATATTCGTGATTTTCTTCTTTCTTTTACCAGGTGTTGGTGGTTGTTGATTGTTATCTGTATTTGTTCATACGTAGGCTCTATCAACTATGATTCAATAAATATATAATAGTTAAATGTTGTTAACGTTAGTAACCGATGTAAATATTCCTAACAAATATTTTGTTAATAATTAAAGAAAATTTTTACAAATAAAAATTTTTATTTTCATTTTAAACGAACAGATATACTCGACCAACCCTAGGGGGCGTTATTAGAACCCACACCGTACTAATCACCAAATGCGTATACGTATTTCTTTCCTGCCCTTAATAATGATAATCAACAAATAGTGAGGCGGTTAATGAGCTTCAAAGTGTTACTAAGAGAGGTGCCGTATATCAGATTCTCCGGATTAGTCAGCTTCTGATCTTAAGTTAGTATATGGATTAGCAAAAGGTCAGAAGCATTCAATATGAACAATAATCTAAAATGGTTTTAATTAGTGTGTTAGGTACCAACAAGAGAGCAATGTATTCTACAAATAAAGTTAATCCCTGAAGCAACGTACTGAGTTCCTGAAGTGGATTACAACTTAGTAGCAATGTATTCTACAAATAAAGTTAATCCCTGAAGCAGCGTACTGAGTTCCTGAAGTGGATTACAACTTAGTAGCAGCACAGAAAGGAAGCACCCAAGAAGTTCTATAGGTTCCATGCCTATGCATAGCTTACATGCACATAGGACTTGAATATAGGAAGGAAAAAGACAGGTCAAAGTGGTGATAGAACTTGAGCTTAATTTACTCACAACTAGACTGCTTGAACGATATATGAACCTTCTTTAATCAACGTCACACTGCAATTAATTAGGTTTTATAAATAAGAAAGTGATTGGTTATTTGTAAGACAGTGAATTAAGTTTCTTTTTTTATTTTCCGTACGTGCCAACAGCTCAATCTGTCAACATCTGATTAGTAAAAAAAAAGCTTGAAGAGGGCCAAGTTTGTCACTTTCATGTTGTGGATTTGGAGTACAAGCTTCAGTGAAAGGAACCGTTTCGTGTCTTTACATGCTTCTGATTTCAGCTTGCTACCCTTGACGGTAGGCAGGAATCACCATAAGTTGTAGTAATAACCGACATGTGAGATTACTATACTCTAATGAAAATAAGTCATTGGGATTTTGTTATCGTTATATACATGATTGCATATAACTTGGCTTTGAATCTTCTACATCTTTTATCTGTTTAAATTGATTTTCTAGTGTCACATGCCACACTTCACCTAATTCCTACCACAGCAATGTGAATTTAATTATCAAGGGCCCACATGGTTCATGGATTTAAAATTGAGAGCTTAATTTTAATATGCATTTCTAATTATCTTTTAAAATTTATGAACTTTGTCCATAAATTGATATTAAAAGAAATTTTTTATTTTATACAAGAGAAGAATAATTCAATTAAATTTCAATTTAAGTATTGGTGTTAATTTGTCACAATACATTATCCAAAAACAACATTTGCTAAAACTTGAAATTGTACTTCCAACTCGAAGATTAGAGCATAAATGTTTCAATAAACATTAAGATTTTTTTATATATTGGATTACTTCATTGTTAAAGTTTTTTAAAATATGGGTTTCGTCTATCAAGAAAAGGCCATTTATTTTAACGTTCCCAAAATTTGGGTCTTCTTTGTGGTTTTTTTGGAGGTGATGTTTCCGTAATCAAATTTCTTAATTGACTGATATATGTCGGTTAAGTTGTTTCTAATAAATTTCTTTCTTTTTTTTAGGTATGGATTTAAGGTATTTACCGGCGGATTCCAGTGATTAATCTCCTTGCTAATTTATAGACACCTCACAAAATGGGACAACTTCTAATAAATTTCTTTTATCCTTAGTGAGAACTTATTTATCTTCAAGATAGAAAAATGAAGTTAGATAAAGAGGGTTAACTATGATTCTAGGATATTAGCATGTTCCTTTGCATCCCAATCATAAGGCATGAATCTTCTTGGAAGATACAATACCAATAGGGACCTGCCACGCCGGAATATTTGTACTAATCATCAAGAGATCATGTCAAACGGAGATAATAATACAATAGTATTTGGTTGTTCAGAATTCAATATTGACTTTGGCATGAGGCTTGTAATAAAACTATATCACTAATTATATTATATATGGATATATGTCCTCCTTTCTAGCTTCTCTTCACCTTAAACATTTGTCTTGTATAGTATATTTATATGAATTGGAATCATAATTTTTCTTGTTAGTTTCTTCTGTGACTATTCAAGGATATGTGATTTAAGAGTGACTCATGACGTGTTTAAGAGAAAAACACGTTTTGTGAACCCCAGAAGGATCTACTTAAGCTGGATTTTAAGGTATAGTCTCAATGGAGAGCATTCAAGGTCGTCTCATATGTCGATTTCAGACAACGCACCGACGAAAGACGACTACACTCTTGTTACATGTTCGAAGTTTCCTAAAGGTTGAGCATTTGATGCTTACGTTTAGTACCCACAAAATTCGGGGTTTTGTTCATTTCTCAAATCATGCATGTCGTAAGCCATAGTTGTATAGCTAGCATCCAAAGCTCTCTAGGTTTTGGCTTTGACCACCTCTATAGATGTCAATACAAATAATACCAAGTCTAATCATGTGTTTGTTTCTTGTAATCTATTTAACAAGAATCTGCTAGTCAATCATGCTAGACCATAGGAATAATCTTCAATTACATTAGAAAACACCACTAGTGTGTACTTTTTCAAATCCTACTTGGTTCATAATTTAAAGATGTGAATCAATAATTAATTCCTTGATACTGTTATGTTAAGCCTCTTATTCATCTAAAAGAAAGAATTACCCTTTCCCATCTTCCCAATTTTTTCTTTTCTGCTATATTATTTTTTTACCACATTATATCTTGTTAATGAACCCACATATACATGTACAAAGAATTGCCTTTTTGTGGAAATTTTTTACACTCCTCATCCATGTGCTCAATTTCTCTTCCTCTCTTTCTCAATAATGGTAATATATAAGAGTAGGTCTTCGCTAGCTGTAACTGAAATTGAGTTCCTGTCCAGCATTGTATAATACAAATGACTTGTATACTCTATTAGAAATGTGATCCAAGAGCGTCCACACAAGCTTATAGATAAGGTTTCCTTTATTTATACCTTGCCAAGAAATCTTTTTTTTTTTTTTGAATTCATATGCTCATCTACTCCGGGTTTTTAGTTTTTTTCCCCCCTCTTAATTTAGGTTTGTTGTTAAAAAAAGGAAGGTAAATGCACCTAGAGCAATTATATAATCCAGCTCCATGACAACCAAGCAACCACGCATGCTTGGAGCATATATTACAAGTCATATCTATATCATTAGCTAATTATGTACATTGGAACTCTTGAAATAGTTAGTAGTAATATTTAATAGAGTGTTAGAGATGAGACAAAGACCTCGTAAATTCAAACACATGATTGCATGCTTCATGTGTAATCTCATTGAGGATTTGTTGCACTACCAAGCACGGTTATTGCATCGGCTACTCTGCAAGTCTGATCAGATAACAATTATAATCTATTGTTTTAGCTATAAAATTTTTACAAAGAGAGCATATTTGATGAATTACTATCACATATATTTGGATGGAGGTTTGAAGAATGAACTTTTCAGAAGTATACCTTCTTTTTGTAATAATAATCTCATAAAAACTCAATTCTTACTCTATATGAGAGGATCTCATCCACTTACAGGGTGCATAAGATCCTCTAACTTACCCTGCTGTATCAGAAAATTTCATTTGAGTAAACGAGTTTGCATCATTCCTTTTCCTTGTATTCCATGGTTCATTTGCTGTATCTACACAAAAATCAAAGCTTTAGAGAGGAAGTAATTTCGATTTATTGTGAAATTTGTTGAAATGTATTATTAATACTAACAATAATTTTAGTTTCACGCAGTTCAATTTTGATATGAAAATTATTTTTTCTAACTGAAATTTAAGTACCACCACAAAAGTGTACTTAGCGATAGCATAAATATGTATACTTAATCACTTTTTTAATTAATAACACATTGGTATTGTGCGGTAACTCAAACTGTAACGAGTATTATAGTTGTGCAAACTATACAGCTTATCTTATAAAAACGAATAAAAAATTTGAAAGAAGTTTTATATCAATAACTTTCAATATTGTGTAAAAAGACAAAACATTTGACATAATTTTTTTTTATGACTCATTCTTGTTAAGTATTTTGATCTGCTACTGTGATTAACTAACGTAATTAACTCTTGTTTGACAAATCTTCTTTGTGAAAAAACTGATATGATCATGAACTAGATTAGCAAAATGGGTGTCATTTGGAGACATAATAGTTGTACTAATTTCTACTGTCTTATTAATTAATATCTATAAATATAAATATATATATATACATGTATATTTATATATTATTAAGAGATAATTAATTACTCAATAAGAGTAAAACTGTTTATTATTAGATCTCTTGAGACTTTATGTTACAATCTCTACTTTAACTAGACTTTAACTATTTACTCCTCTTACACGTCATGCTGTTTTGCTTTTCTTTCTGTATGTTATGTGTTTTAAACCTTTCCTAACCACGAAATATATAAGCTCACCGGCAACAGATTTTCTTAATCTATAATAATAAAGAAATACTAGTTCAATGGCATTTTCAAATCTAGGGACAACAACAATCACCATAAGCAACGAAAAGTCCTTATGGCTTTGACTTTGAAAGCGCAGAGCTACGTTACACTTGGACCACACAGTGTGAGCCGAATATAATGTGCATATATCCATTAACAAACAGTAAAATTGCTTGCCAGCACATGATAACCAATATAAACTAAGGCTTTGAAGATTAATTGCAGACACAACCCAGGAATCGTGAATTTTTGTCTCAGATTCCTATCAAGCTAAACAATCCATGGTCGTGTCCTTTTTCGTACCACACGTTTTAAGTAACATTTTCCAATTAATTCCAAGCAATTGGTAAACGCTCAAGTGATGAACAATGAGATTGTCATGATCTTGTCCTAAGCTTGTAACGTATTCCTCAAACAATTTACTACAGTCGAATTCTTAAGTATTTAAAAGACTAAAAACAATAGACAGACAATTCCCTAACTTGAGTCAAAGATAATATAGATAAGTACCTTTTCAATTTTCTTGAGTTCATATGTTTGTGATACTCTTTCTGCGTGCTAATGAATTTTTTTATTTGGTAATATATGTGTGTTGGCTTATTTTGTTTAATTATCTTCTTTCATGTATGTATGTATTTAATAGAATTGTGAACGAAAGGCTATTGATTCACAAAGGGCTAAAGCTATTGATTTAATTAATATTATACTTCGCTTTGAATTTCTATTTGTGTTGCATCTTATGATAAAGATCTTGGGAATCACAAATGAGTTATCTCAAATTTTACAGAAAAATGATTAAAATATAGTGAATTCAATGCATTTGGTTAAAGTCTCAAAATGTCATTTGCAATAAGTTAGAG
>JAOTAW010066555.1:0-12312 GCA_025629945.1 Erythroxylum savannarum
TCTCTGTTGAATAATCTGAATCTTTTCTTCAGTATCTTTCACAATTTCTAGCCCAATCATCTTGTTTTCACTCAACTCTGTCTAATATACCGGAGTTCTACACTTCCTACCATACAACACTTCATAAGGTACCATGCCAGTGCTCGTCTGATAACTGTTATTGTAAGCAAACTCCATCAAAGTCAGATAATTATCCCAACTTCCCAGAAACTCTAACACATAACCCCGTAATATATCTTCCAATATTTATAAAACTCATTTAGATTGTCCATCTATCTGGGGATGAAAAGTAGTACTAAACTTAACCTGAGTTCCTAGAGCCTTCTGTAAACTTTTCCATAATCTCGAAGTAAATCAAAGATCACGATCTGAAATGATAGACAATGGTACTCCATGCAGTCTCACTATCTCATTTATATACAAATCTGTAAGCCTATCCAAAGAATAGTAAGGACGAACAGACAAAAAATGAGTAGATTTGGTGAACTTATCTACAATCACCCATACAACATCATGCTTCCTTTGAATGAGAGGAAGTCCAGTGACAAAGTCCATGGTAATGTTATCTCATTTCCATTGAGGAATAAGAATAGGATGTAACAAACCAGATAGAACCTGGTGCTCAACTTTAACCTCCTGGCATGTCAGACATTTTGCTACATAATCCACAACATCTTGTTTTATACCTGCCCACCAGCAATACTGTTTCAAATCCTGATACATCTTGTTTCCTCCGGATGTATAGTAAGTACTGTATTATGAGCCTCAAACAATAACTTCTTCAATTCATCATTAGCTGGCACACACAGCTGATCCTTATATACAATTCACCATCACCTTGCACAGAAAAATTAGATTGTTTATCTTCCTGAGTAGCCAAGATAAGTTGTTGTAACTTATCATCAGCTCTTTGAGCATCACAAATCTCCTGTCTTAAAGTAGGCCTTGCTTTCAATTGAGTCATCAAAGCTCCATCAGATCTCAGTTTCCATCCATTCTGCTTAAGTGATAATGCTAGGATGGTCTTTCAACTCAAGGCATCAACTACAACATTAGCCTTACCCGGATAGTAGTCTACAATATAATCATAGTCTTTAAATAATTCTAACCAATGTCGTTGTCTCAGATTGAGTTCCTTCTAAGCAAGCAGATATTTCAGACTTTTATGATCTATGAAGATTCTACATTTTTCACCATATAAGTAGTGTCGCTAAATTTTTAAGACAAACACTACCGCTACAAGCTCCAGATCATGGGTAGTGTAGTTTTATTCATAGGTCTTTAGTTGCCTAGAGGCATAAGCAACTATCTTTCCTTCCTGCATCAAAACACAACCCAAACCAGTTCCAGATGCGTTGCTAAACAAAACATACTCCTTACTAGAAATAGGCAGGACCAATACTGGAGCTTCAATAAGTATACTTTTCAGCTAATCAAAGCTACTTTGACATCTATCAGACCATTCATACTTCACTCCCTTTTGTAACAGTTTAGTTAAAGGGGATGTTATCACCGAGAACCCTTTAACAAACCGTTGGTAATAACCAGCCATACCCAGAAAACTTCTCATTTCTGTCACATTCAGTGGTAGCTTCCAATTAACAATCGCCTCTATCTTACTAGGATTAACTATAATTCCTTCGGAAGAGACAACATGCCTTAGAAATGATATCTCTTGAAGCCAAAAATCATACTTACTTAGTTTAGCATACAACTATCTTTCCCGCTGTAATACAATTAGGAGATGTTCAGTATAGTCTTATTCATTCTTAGAATAAACCAAAATATCGTCAATAAATACCACAACAAACCGGTTCAAGTAAGGCCTGAACACTCTATTCATTAGATCCATAAATGCTGCTAGAGCATTAGTTAACCCGAATGGCATTACTAAGAATTCATAATGTCCATAACGGGTCCTAAATGCAGTCTTCAGTATATCCACATCCTTTACTCGAGGCTTATAGTACCCCGATCTTAGATCTATCTTCAAAAACACTCCTGCATCTTTCAATTTATCAAATAGATTGTCAATCCTTGGCAACGGATACCTATTTTTCACTGTGACTCTATTCAACTGCCTGTAATCGATGTACATCCATAGTGTATCATCCTTCTTCTTAACAAATAACACAAGTGCTCCCCTTGGTGACACACTGGGTCTAACAAATCCTTTATCCAGAAGCTCTTGTAATTGCATCTTCAACTCCTTCAACTCAGGAGGAGCCATTCTATACGGTGCTTTGGATACAGGAGCAGTACTAGGCATGACTTCAATAGATAACTCCATTTTCCTTTCAGGAGGGAGTCCAGGTAATTCTTTAGAAAATACATCTGGGAATTCATTCACTACAGGAATGTCAAGCAATTTACCACCCTCCTTCTTGGAATCAAGCACAAAAGCTAGATAAGCTTCACCCCTAAGAAGCTTTCGGGTTTACATAGCAGATACCACATTAACTAAGGAGCTAGTACGGACGCCATGTAATATCACTTTAGTAGATCTCCTAAGTATAACTATCTTAGCCTTGCAGTCAATTATTGCCTGATGCTTGGATAACCAATCCATACCCAGAATCAGATCAAATTCATGAAAAGACAATCTGATCAGATCTGCTACATAATCATTTCCTTGAATCATAATAGGACAGTTCCTATACACCTGATTAACCAACACACTACTAGCCAGAGGGCTGGATATCATATTCTAACTGATCTATAAGCATCTCCTTATCAAGCATTTCTCTAACGCAGATATATGAATGTGAAGATCTAGGATCAATTAATGCATACATTTCATAATCAAAGAGAGAAACCATACCAGCAATGACATGCAGTGCATCTTAATCCTCTCAAGCCTTTAGTGTATAAGCTTGAGCTGAAGTAGAAGGCACAGTTAGTCGATTAACAGTATGCGACGTGGTACTCATATTAGGTCTGTTCTGTCTAGGTCCTCCTCGACCCCTACCACACCCTCTATTTCCAGCAGATGCATAAGAAACCGCTCTAATTACTTGTGATTTCTGAGGTTGTCTAAGAGGGAAATTGGCTATCTGATACTCAGTACTGCCATAGTGAAAACATGCTCCCGTAACCCCTCTACAAACACCCCAATGATGTATAGAACAATCATGGCACTCCGAGGATTCAGAACCTCAACCTTCAGACGACCCCTTACCAGAAACAGCCAAAGAGGGAAAGTTTTGTCGCCTTCCTCGTTTCACAAATCTCTGAGTATTTTTTGATGCAGAAGTAGTTCCTTCCTGACTTCTTTTCTCCTAGGACTGGCCTCCTCAACCAAAATCCTTCTCTGACTTCTTTCTCTCCTAATCATCTCTTGTCTTTCAATTTTCACTGCAATTTGTACCAGCTGATGGTACGTCACTTGCTGCAACAGAGTAATTGCTGCCAAATGCTCCTCGATGGAATCATTCAATCCATCCTCAAACTGGTGACATCGGAACTCCTTAGTAAGCACAGATTCAGGGGCATACTTACTAAGTCGGTTGAACTCCCGATCATACTCAACAACTAATAAGTTTCTCTGTTTTAAGTTCAGAAATTGCTTCCATTTATCCTTTCTGTATGCCTCTGTCACATACTTAGCTTTAAATTCTTAGGAAAAGTAATCCCAAGTCAGAGGTACTAATAGCTGAGCACTTCTTAGAACAAACTTTCATCATTCATAAGCTACTCCCTGCAGAAGGGAGACAGCACAGTGCACCATCTGCTCTGTTGGACAATTAATCTCATCCAATACCCTCTTCATCTTCTCAATCCATAATTCCGCTCTTTCTGATTCCTCTAAAGATGTCCCAGTAAATTCCTCCGCTCCATACTTCCGTAACCGATCAATTGGAGCCTTAGGTGTTGTCATCTGATGCAATAACGTCATCATATCCTGGTACAGTTTAATCAAAGCCTATCCCTGAGCTGGAGGAGGAGGTGGCATCCCAGCCTCACCTCGATTGACACCTGAGGGTCCAGGCGTTTCTGGACGAGTTTGCTTAGATTGATTGTCTTAGCAATTCGTCAGCAGAATCATGAGATCCATCCATCATAATTCTATAGACAAAATATGGGACACCGCATTAAGCCAAAACATAACTTGTACACTCAATAGAAGCAATAGCTAAGCACTGGTTAAACCAGAATCGTCTAAACCATGCTCTGATACCGAAAAATTGTAACACCCATATACTCCCTAGAAGGATATATGAATGCCACACAAAATAGTACAATCAAATCAAAGCATACGAAAACTTCCAGTAAATAATTCAGACAAACATACATTAAATTACATAGTACTTAACACAAACTCGCTGAAAAATCCAAACCAAACTGAAGTATCATTGTTATAAACTTACAAACAAATTCACATATACATATCAGATACAAGGCTAAAAGTCAAACTAAAAATTGTACATTATTTTTAAAAGAACACTCAGACTTCATTGGCCATTGTGGTTGTCTTGCCCTAGTTTTTGTAAACGTCACTCAGAATCTACACAGGGCAGATCCACCTTGTTAAGCATATAGCTTAGTGAGTAATAACTAAATTATGCGTAATTTGATAATTAATCATGTTGAATCACATTATAGCACAAGTAGATATTTAAATTTCAAAACAGTTGCATAGTTAACAAAATTGAGTATCAAAGAAGGCACAATCCCTTCAGTTCAAAACGTCATTTTGTTTATTTCAAAATCCAACATATATCAAAATAAACAATCAAATGACTGCTAATCCGTCAACAAAAGTGGGTAACGAGACTTATACAAAAGATACCATAATTTGTATCATATCACAGAAGAGACTTATGTCTCAATAATAGAGGACAAGTGTCACAGAAGCAGCTGCAGACCCTTCCATGCATCCCTATTTACCCACGACTAGGACTCAACAGTTTGAAAATAAAACAAGGTCATTTCAGACATTACATGTGCAAAGCAAGTAGTCAATCATATTCACATGAAATTAGCACTTCCAATGATATAAACATGCATCAAACGCCTCGGACAATCATTGTCTGAAATTTAGAACACAATCAGCATAAATCAAATTCAATAAGCAGAACAAAGTAAGGTAAGTAGTACTTCAATATCACATTCATCAATCAATACCTCAGACCTTCATGTTTGAAATCAATACACAAATCAGTACACATTCATCAATATCATATTCAATTTAGTAATAAATAAAACAAATCAAGGTGAGACCATCTTAGGTTACTCACAAAAGTTACCGTCTAAATTACTTACAAAAGCTGCCTGTTTGCTTATTGCCTCGAAGTCCCGGCAATATCTAGAATAGGTCGCTTTAAGGGTTCCTCTAAAACATTCAATACAAACATATATTACTATTGTGCACAATTATGAATTCAATTATACACATTCATGTTTACTGAACATGTATGATGCATGTTCATGTCAAAAATCGTGGTTTTTTATCTTTAATCTTATCACATTATTAATCATGTGAAATCATACTCAATCCTTCAATCCAGATATATTTCACAATCCACTTTGGGTCCACATTGCTCAATTATTCTCATCAGGAAGGTGAAGTAATTACACAATACTTCCTTCTAAAAAACTAGGTTACTAATGATACCAAGTTCATCCAATTTGGTTTAGTATTCAGTGAGTTATGCTCAAAATACTACTGATTGTGTACATTTGACATTTTGACTAATACATGATCATGCCTCCAAGTGGTACACCTCATAAATCTCAATTCCAATATCCAAAAATTACAAACTTTATAACATTTTAAATGTAGCACCCCACTCTCGCAAGACCCGAACCCTACATCGATGGTGATATTCGAGTCCGTGCCTGCGAAAGTGGCATGCTATAGCATGCAATCAATCACAAGTCGGAAATTTTTTTTTTTTGAAACCATAGAAGCACATGCAGAATTCAATTACCAATTGGGTTATTTCCATTTCATACTTAATCCAGTCACCGTCAATCACAGTAATACCATCATCTTGATTTCAATCATAACAATGTTCAATAGCCCTTTGGGGCTCATTACAGAGATAAGACATCTTAGTTATAAAGGCTTTACGTACAAACATATTGGAAGCCAGTGCTTATACAACAAACTGCAAAGAAACAAGTTTGCACAAAGTGATCAAACACAGAATGCAGACGCAACTGATCCCGACCTCTATCTCTACCTTGCATACTCCCGTTTGTCTAACGGGGTGCTCTTCAATGCCTGAAAAATAAATGCAAATTTTGGGTGAGTTTTGCGAACTCAGTGAGGGACCAACATTGACGGTTCACTCAATTCATACATCAATTAGACACATTACAGTTATTTCACATCTCCAAGTTCAGAAGTGCCATATGATTTCACTCAAGCAACTCACAGCTTTTGACCCATTCAGAAATACCACATGATTGCACTCAAGTAACTCACAGTCATTAACACATTCAAAAGTACCACATGATCACACTAAATTAAAGCACAACTATTAGCATTCAGAAGTATCACATGAGCATAAGGCATTTTCACCTTTCAACCAAATCAATGGATCAATCAGATGCATATGAAATGCGTATGTGAAACTTTCTCCATTTATTACAGTGTTGTGACCGAGTGCCTAAAACTGTCCCAATACGAACGCATTAATCGTTGAGCCTGTGGCTCTGAATCACTGTGGGCTCGGGGCCCAAATACGTTGAGCCTGAGGCTCTGAATCACTGTGGCTCAAGGCCTGAATACATTGAGCTTTTAGCTCTCGGTGGCTGCTGCGGTCACAACTGTCATTATCTGATCATGCATTCATGTATGGGATGCACATGTCCCAAATCAAACAGTACTGCATCACAATTGGTCCACATGTCACAGTGTATCGCGTCATCACAATTGGTCCACATATCACAGTGTATCACGTCATAAACAAGTAGTTCACAGACAATTAAGCAGTAGTGGCATCGCAATTAACCCATGTATGTCACAATATCACATCATAGCAGGTAGTGCACAGATCCACAAACAATTAACACTTCTATGTCATAACTCCCATTTCATCGGACCTTCTGTCCGGAATCCACAATCAGAAATAATCACAAACCCACCATTATCTCCACAGTGAACATATAATAATTGAGAGAACCATCTAGGTCACTCACCAATAGCTTCTGAGCTAATGCCTGAAAGTCTCTGCAAAGACGGCGGATTGACGTTCCAAATATGCCTCTAAAACTAGTAAAATATCCAAACATTACCAAATGTACAATCAGAAACATTTAATAATGCATATGTAGCAATTAAAACATGTACAATGCATGCTCGTGACATTCTCGGCACTATTCCATAATTTTTCGTCACAACAATTTCCTCAAAAATTTAGAAACTCATTGACACTGAATTTGTTCAATTCGGACCTTTATAGGTCCAATTATTAATAAAATACGGACCTGAAAAATATTTACCCGATCTTCTCACTTTGACCCGATCAATCCACGTCAATTTTACCTCTAAAAATTCCCAATTTTACATTAAAATTAAATTAAATATTTTTCGAGTCCGAAGCCTCGAGAATCAGGTCAATCGGGTATCGGACGTAAAAGTTATTCATAAAAGAAGCATAAACCAAAAATTAAAACAAAAATCCAATATATATATAAACTACTGCTCCTCGGGAGGGCGAGAGGCGGCCCAATTTGGGCGAGGTGTCGCCCTTGCGAGGGGCGGCTTCAGCCCCAATTTTTCATATTTTGTTTGTTTGTAAAATACTGAAAATATCCTTTCTTTAAACATGTATAACTTTTGATTTAGAAATCCAATTTGTGCAAATCTAGTGTCTATGGAAAGAGCAAGGAAAGCTCTACAAGTGTTATGAAATGCACCAAAATCAATTTCACCCTCTAAGGGTGTCAAAAATGCCATCAAGGTTGTTGCCTTCACATACCCACTTACAACAGTATAACATTTTGCAAAAATCATATCTTTTTATTCCCTTGGCCAAAAATTGCAAACTTTATGTCAAAAGAAAGATCAAAATGTGTTATACAACTTTCAGGAACAACTTGAAAACCAATTCAACCTCTAAACTAATCAAATTTTTAATCAAAGTTTCTGCCCCTTTCACTTTTCCTAAACAGTACTGTAATTTTCTAAAAATCATAACTTCTTAACCAAATGTCCAAAAATTTCCTACTTTATATCACTGAAAAGATAAGATAACATACTACAATTCCATGCAAAACTTGAATACAAATTCCATCTCTAACCAAGTTGAATTCTTCCTTGAATGTTGCTGCCCTGTTAAGGTTGGTTAACTAATTTCTTACCTAAATCAGATTCATACTTTGAAAATTTATAACTTTCAATTATGACATCCAAAATTCACATAAGATACCTCATTTCAAAGCTAAACAATCCTCTACAACTTCCCATGAGACCATGTAAGCAAATTAAGACCACATCAGTTCAAAATTTGACTTCAAAGTTCAACCACACAAACTTACACTTAGCACATTTTTCCAGCACCAAGCCTATTCACATCTGAAATTCAACAAGTCATAACTTTCAATCTAGATATCGAAAAATTACATACTTAGTGGTGATAGAGAGATAATGAGAAGATCTTCAAGTTTCATGAAGACCAATTGTGCAAAATCTGTCTCTAACACCCTGACGAAAGTCCTCAAAGTTTTAGGTCACTAATCTCTGTTACTGTTTATACTGCACCCACACTTCATCTTTCAAGGCAAAATTCAACTTCTTCAACCCACAATTAGACAACACTTGTTTCACAAGAAATTTTAGCCAAAATCTTAAGTTTAAGTTGGTCTAAACCTCACCTCAATAGCATAACCACATAAAAAGTTATGATCAAAACATTGACATATGTACATAATCAATTTTCCATCTTTTATACCTAAACCAACTCCTATGATTTCCATACCATTTCTAAACCATTCCTACACCATTAAACATCCCAAATAGTCAAGAACTCAACCAAAACTTCATCAAAATCTTCACTTGATCAATTAACCAAAAAGTGGCAGCACACATACACAACTCTCTTTCTTTAATTTTCCATTCATCTAACATCATAAAACCCATCCAACACACTCAATTCACACACTACACATGCTAATCATTCCTCTCTAATCATTCTTAAATTAAGCAAGAACATAACCTACCCATTTCAACTAGCAAATTTCTCATGCCAATAGATGCACAAACATCACCATTAATGCCTCTAGTTACCAAGAGAAGAGTATAAACATAACCCTTACCTAAACAAGCTCCAAGCTTCAATTCTTCAATTTTTTTCTCACTACTTCACCAACTCCTCCCACTCACTTTGCACTCACGGCATCATCACATGGAGAGGGTTTGAGCTTGCTTTAGGTAAACAAGAGCAAGCACTTAAGGTAGGAAAGGTTTTAATAAGGTGGAGGAGAGTAGTAATTGACTAGAATAAGAAAATCATTCAAAGAGGAAGAGGAGAGCATTTTCGGATGGGAAGAAGAAGAAGAAGAAGACAATTCTTTTACTCTTTCAATTGGTTTTGGTAGTGTCGTGGATGTATATAGCAAGAAGACAAGGGTATTAAATGAGGTGTCAGAGTGTCATGACATGTGTCATGACACTTGGCAAATGAAAATACAAAAATCCTAATTAAATAAAAAAAACCCTAATGAAAATCGCATCTTTAACCTCAATTTTCAGTGTCATTTGACAGAAATTTCCAGTACCAAAAATCAGTCAGTCCGCCACTTGGCGAGTTCCCCGGTCTGGAAATTTTTTCCAAAATTTTCCAGAAATTCTAAAATTTCCCAAAAATGTAAAATACACAATAATCCACTCCAATTAAATTTTCAAGCACGAAAATTATATTTTTCACAATAAACACAGTTATAAACACATATGCCGGGAAATATCATGAATGCATGTACAGTTCGTTTCACGTGCAAAAATGCACTATTTATAGGAATGCGGGTATGAGATTATGCATGAGCCTGTAAAGGTGTTCCTAAGCACTCGAACACCATTCCAAATGACGATTCTACCCTTGCCCTCGGGGGTGGGATGTTACATTAAAGCTAATATAATAAGTTTCAACTTTGGTGAAGACACCTTAGTCTAATTCAGCCTACATCAATACAGTTTGTTGAAAAACTACAGCATATGATTTCTGTCCCTAGTAGTGTTACAGCCTAAGCCATGACTAAATTTAATGCCAAATTTTGAAAATCTTAGAGACAGAATTAAAATTCAACTTCTTCAAAAAAGTTGTAGAAATATGGCTCTAGTTTAATCTTAATTAAGAACCAACTCATTTGAAGATCCACAGTGCAAGTTATAATCAAAATGCCAAAGCAAGTTCAGTGAAAACACTTCATTTCTTCTAGCTTTTCCACAAAATAAATTTTCAGGTCAATGTTACACGGTCATTTTGACAATGAAAATGAAGATTTTAGGCCAAACATTCTTATACATATTTGTGACTTTATGTCTTAAGTTTCTATAGACACCAATTTTATGCGATTTGGTTCAGTATTTTGAAAATTATCCCCAAATGACTATAAAGTATTCACAAATAGTGACAGATTCTAGATACTCAACTTCAAGCCAACTTTTGATACATTTAATGACAGAAATCAAATTAGACGCCTTCATGAAAGTTGTAGATATAAGTTTCTAGTTTAATAAAAATTTAAATTCATCCAATTTGGATACTTACAGAGCAAGATATAGCTAAAATACCAAAACCTGTCCAGTAGAACTACTCATCAGAACCAGTTTCCAGCATCAATAAAGTAATAATACATAGAATCACAAGACCTATTTATTAATGAAATAACTTACAAAGCTTCCAAAGGTTGATACTCCAAACACCAAAAAAAGTCCAGAAGTTAGAGAGGAGATGGGAGGCTTCGTGGGAGAAGAAAACAAGGTGAATGAAAAGAGAAAAACAAAAAAGTTTCCAGCAGAAACTTGCTTCATCACCACCTAGGTGTCACTAACTCCATAAGGCATGTGTCTTCTTGCATGTGTCACATATGTCCTGCATTTAAGCTACCATTTGTCACACTTCCATTAAACCATGTTTCACTTAATGAATGCTGCCAAATGCCACAATTTATTAGGTCACTTGTCACTTTGTTAACTACGCCATTTGTCAATGTATCAACTATGCCAAATGTAATTAACTCATAGGCTTAATCATTGAAATTTTCATATACCAATTTATCTTGCCACTTGAAAGTTTTCCTAATATAATATACATTTAAATACCTCAATTCTCTAATGGTATCAATTAATTCCAATTTATTCACTATAATCCACTTGATTAAAAATTCAAGTCATAAGTCTTTCATATTCTAATCATAGAAAAATTCTAACTCCTATCACACATGTACTTTCATAAACATATATTATTTCAACTAAGGTATATTTTAGGGCCTTACAACTCTCTTCCCTTTAAAAGAATTTCATCCTCGAAATTCATACCTGTTAAAATAGTTGAGGATACGGAGTTTTCATGGTTTCTTCAGGTTCCCATATTGCTTCCTCAAGTCCATGGTGTTGCTAGAGTACTTTTACTAAAGGTACCTGCTTGTTCCTAAGTTACCTGATTTCTCTGGATAAAATAGAAACCGACCCTTCTTCATATGACAAATCCAGTTGAACCTAAATTTCTTGCATTGGAATTTTATGTGTCACATCAGATCGATATCTTCTTATCATAGAAACATGAAACACATCATATAGCCTGGCCAATTCTTCAGGAAGAGCTAGCTAATAAGCTACTGTTCCAATTCTTTTCAGAATTTCATAAGGACAGATGGATCACGGACTAAGCTTACCCTTCTTTCCAAACCGAAGTATGTGTTTCCATGGTGGCACTTTCAAAAACACCTTATCACCCACTTGGCACTCAATATCATTCCTGTTTAGATCAGTATAAGACTTCTTCCTATCACTGGCAGCTTTCAATCGTTGTTGAATAATATGAATCTTTTCTTCAGTATCTTTCACAATTTATAGTTTGATCATCTTGTTTTCACTCAACTCAGTCCAACATACCAGAGTTCTACACTTCCTACCATACAACTCTTCAAAAGGTGCCATGCCAATAATCGTTTGATAATTGTTATTGTAAGCAAACTCCATCAAAGTCAGATAATTATCCCAACTCTTGGAAAACTCCAACATGCAACCCCGCAACATATCTTCCAGTATCTGTATAACTCGTTCAGATTTTCCATCTATCTGGGGATGGAAAGCAGTACTAAACTTAACCTGAGTACTCAATGCTTCCTATAGAATTTTCCAGA
>JAOTAW010066621.1:0-12280 GCA_025629945.1 Erythroxylum savannarum
GTCAAATCGTTTAAGATATCAATCTTTAAAATCTTCTTAATTTTCTTGACAAATTCAGATGATTACAAAAACAATTCACTTAATTTGGTAAGTAATGCAATAGTGAAAATCATCATCTATTCTTTTAACGACAAGAAAATTAAAGAGATAAGAGTTAGAGAATATGACGCCGCAATTTATCTTGGTTCATCCTTAACCTTGGCCTACGTCTAGTCCTTAGAGTCCGTTTGAGATTTCGCTATAACCTTCAACATTATAAGTATTATTTCTACACTTCTAAAGCCTCTTCAGGTCTCTTTCACAAAGTATTCTTTATCTGTTTCCTTAGCCTCTTCAGGCTTTAACCTTTCTTTCTCTCTAAACGATATTGTTTGAGCTTCACGTTACAAATGTATTTGCTCTCTTTTCTCACTTGAGCTTTTACAATTAGAATTCTTTGTATTGTATATTGTTGTATCTCTTTTTTGTATTTTTTACTTACGACTATAACTAATATTTATAGCCTAAATCTTCAACGGTCTTCTTGAGAATTCTGGTTGTCGAATCTTCTAAAAACGGTTATTAGTTAAGTCTTGTAACTAACTCCAACTAACTGACGTTCTAGTACATTCTTTAATTTCCATCGCCTTGCATAGATTCATATGCTTCGTCTGGTATCTCATATGCTTCGTCTGGTGTCTTAGACTAAGCACTTCGTCTGGTCCATCCTATTCAGATTTTACTAAATTATCGTCTTGATTTGATGATTTGTGCTACTTACATTTATCTATACATATAATAAATTCATCAAAATAATTCATACATTTCTATGATTATTATTATTTGACTTTCATCAAAATTAATAGAAGAAGTGAAGTATTCTTGAATTAACAATTGATGGATTTATAGCTTTATTTTACCAATCTCAATGGGACGTCGTCGGGTCTTCTCTTTCACTTTTTATACAAAAAATATTCAGACATGAATTATGGGAAGACGAATTGAACCATACGATTATAGTTCTTATTCCCAAAACTCCTTCTCCAATGTCAATCACTCAATTCAGGCCAATAGCTTTATGTTCAGTTCTATACAAGGCAATTACTAAGATTATCATGAACCGTCTCAAACCTCATTTAGATGAGCTCGTAGCTCCAACTCAATGTAGCGTTGTGCTAGGAAGATTGATCACTGATAATATTATTATTACCCAAGAGGTCATCCATACCATGAAAAGGAAGTCTGGAAAAAAAGGGATACTAGCGATAAAAGTCGATCTTGAAAAAGCTTATGATAGGCTCTCCTGGTATTTCATCAAAGATACTCTTATCGATATTGGACTTCCTAAATCTTTGATACAACTTATTATGAAATGTGTTTCATCGGTTTCTATAAAAGTGAATTGGAGTGGACAACTCAGTGAAGCTTTTAAGCCTTCTAGAGGTATCCGACAGGGAGACCCACTATCACCATACCTTTTTGTTCTCTGTATGGAAAGATTGGGTCACGTAATAAAACACTCAGTATCTAAAGGAAGATGGAAGCCCATTAAACTAAGTCGACAGGGACCGGCTCTATCCTATTTATTCTTCGCAGATGACCTTATATTGTTCTCAGAGGCCACAATTGACCAATTGCATATAATTCGAGACATATTGAACACATTTTGCACAACCTCAGGATAACGGGTTAGCCAAAAAAAATCTCGGTGTTTTTACTCCAAGAGTGTCCATCATTCGATGGCAAGATACTTAAGCAGTGAGTTGGGATTTAAGCTGATGAATGACCTCGGACGCTACCTTGGAGTGCCTCTACTGCATAAGAGAGTCAACAAAAGAACTTATCAACATGTGCTAGATAAGGTACAACAACATCTATCAGGTTGGACGTCAAACCTTTTGTCGTTCGCAGGGAGAATCACATTAACACAAGCTGTAATATCTGCTCTTCCCACGTATACAATACAAACGGTTCATCTCCCTCGTAGTCTATGTGATGAGTTAGAAAAATTAATGAGACAGTTTATATGGGGATCATACAATGGCACCAAAAAGATTAACTTGGTAAATTGGGATAGAGTTTGTAGACCTAAGGAGTTAGGGGGACTAGGCATCTAGAAAATTAGAGAAAGCAATGACATATTCTTAGCGAAATTAGGGTGGGCCTTGGTTTTCAAGCCTGAATCGTTATGGGTATAAGTTATATCAGCAAAGTATAATTTTGATGCAAACAATATCCCCGATACTCTTGATGCTACGGAAGGCTCAATGGTTTGGAAGAGTATCAAAGCAACTTTGCACTATGTTCTCAGAGAACTGAAATGGGTGATCTGTGATGGAACCAAGATGCAATTCTGGCTAGACCCTTGGGTTGAGAATCTGGGTCCACTTATTTCTCATACAACTAACTCGATTCCTCAATCAGACATAGATCTCAAAGTTCAACACTTTGGGAATAATACAGGATCCTGGAAGTGGGAAGCCTTTCAATCACTGCTCCCTCATTCAATTTGCTTACATATAGCAGGAATTTTGCCTCCCCAGCCCTACTTAGGGCATGATAAGATAATATGAGGATTATCGAACATTGGCCAATTCACCATAGCTTCAACTTATACCATGATCATGGATTTCGCTGAACCATATTCGGGTGGATTCTAGAGAGAAATCTAGCAATGGAATGGCCCCTAGTGAATTCGCACATTCCTTTTCTCCTTGCACAAGATAGGTTACTTTCTAATCAACAAAGAGTTCGCAAATAACTAACTACTGAGGTTGCATGCCATCATTGTCAAGCTGAATAATTCTCACTATATATGGTTTGAGATTGCACCACAGCTCGCACTGTGTGGAATGCATTTCCCACACATGTAGTCCCTACTGATTTTTATACTCTGAACTCTCACGAATGGCTAGCTATGAATCTACACAAACATCTATTGGTGTCCGGCTTTGATTGGTCTATTATCTTTGGGGTCGCCTGTTAGCTCCTATGGTTCTGGAGAAATATGACCATTTTTGACGTCAAATTTTTTAGGCCGAGGTCCCCTGCTTCTTATGTACTGGAGTATGTCTGCCAGATCCACAAGGCTTTGGTCTGGCAAGGAAGAGCTGCTATAGGACATCGACCTCAAATAGAACAACTCATAGGCTGGTCTAAACCCCAACATGGTTGGGTAAAGCTGAATACGGACAGAGCATGTAAAAGAACGTTCTCTTCGGCATCAGCAGGAGGTTTTCTTCGAGATAGTACAGATGCTTAGCTTGGTGGATTTGTTCAAAATATTGGCTGGTGCTCCCCCAATTCCACATAACTCTAGGGAGTCTTATCTGGCCTAAAGCTTACTTGGGATCTTGGTTATCGCTGAATTAAACTAGAGATGGACTCCCTTGTGGTGGCCACTATCCTATCCTCCTCTACTAAAAGGACAAGGTCTCACAGTAATCATGGGGATTAACGAGATGCTTGCTCGAAACTGGGTTGTTAAAACTCGACATATATACAGAAAGGGCAACCGATGTGCTGATTGGCTCACAAACGCCACTTTCCACTTTGGTTTTGGAATCACCACTGATAATACTACACCTCTAGGGTGCCTCCCATTCCTTTTAGAGGACATGTCTGGGATTTGTTTCCCGAGATTAGTCATGTAATATGCATAGTGTACTCTTTCATTTTCTTTATAAAAAAAAGCTAGTAGTACTAGTCGTAACCACCATCCCCAACTTCTAACACAACATTTATCTTGTAATTGTGGGCGACATCACATTAAATGCTACCACCAACACCACTGCCACGTAGGAGGCATTGTACTCTACCCCAATTCTCTATACTGTCACAATTTATTATGTCTACAACAACCATGTAAGACAACTGAAATGTACCAGGAGATGTCCATATATATGGAAGATTAAGTGTATATACAATAGCATTAAAAACTTGTTATGTTTATGCATATACTTGTCGAAACGCTAGATTCTCGAAATGCTATCTCAAAAATCTCACCATATCTAAATTTAAGTGTTTTTTCTGGGCAGACATTGTGGTATCAAGTGTTTATCCTTGACAGACACTATGGTATCAAATATTCTTCGGTAGCCGTCTTCGACCAGTCATTCGCTAGTGTCGAGAAAATTTAGTAGTTAAGCAACCTAGAAGTGTTGGTTCTTGGATTTCTATTTGTCTCTAGATCTTCTATCACATGAATCTCTGTACTTCGTTCAAGGCTGCTACTTCTTTATGCCCTTCTTTTATCAATTGAATCCAAATAACACTCCTTATCTACGCTTTTCCAAATTACAGATGTTAAACCTCATTTCCAAACCATCTCACATTGTTAGACGTATATTCTCAAGCCTTACCCATTTGTTTTCCATAAGTTGAATGGCTCGCTTAACATGGCATTGGATTCTTAATTGTGACTATGAAACTAAACTCTTTCGAGAAATTATTGAGTCTTTATTACAAAATAGGTCTATATTAAAAGTAAACTTCAAATTTCAATTTCTTTTCAATAACTTGTAAACATATTCTAACATATATTCAACAATAATATACATTAGAATAATATATAAAATAAATGCGGAAGAAAAACAAAGTACCTCCTGCCATTGTTTTCGAAGAGTTGCATTTTTGGAATTCTTTTAAGCTCTCAATTCCCAATACGATGGTGCATGTTTTCAGAAGAGATAAAAAGATTTAGGGATCCCAAAAAATTTGCAAGAATGCTTATATGAATGCGCTCCATCAATACCCCAAGAGTTACCATAAAACCAGGAATTCAATACCTATTAACTATATAACGTTTGGACCATTACTATAAGAAATACGAATAATTCTCACATTCTTCCACTAGATCCATAAATTTAACTTGATATCAAAACCTGATCTGATCTAAGTACAATATACGAATCATAGCGATAAGTCCTTTAGTGGTTTGAGTATTATCTTCCATGTATTACAGTATACTACAATCATATCAATATGAATGTCGTAACGTTACTTAATGAATAAACCCTATGTTTATTCCTAGTCCAAAATAATCAATTTTCTTAAAATTCAATAATGTGCACCACAATATGAGAAAATATTATAAGAGTTTCATGAAAATAACATTGTCCATACAATGAAAACTGTATAATGGAACTCAATCCATTCTAACAACATGATCCTTAAACTTCACTGGTGGCATCCCTTTTGTTAAAGGACAAGTTACCATAAATTTAGTGCTAACGTGTTCAATGATCACTTTCTTATCCTTAACACGTTCCCTTATAGATAAAAACTTGATGTCGATGTGTTTACTTCAACTACCACTCTTATTGTTTTTAGCTAGAAAAATAACAACTGAATTGTCACAATATATGCTCAATGGCCTAGAAATGGAATTTACAAGTCTAAGCCTATATATGAAACTCTTTAGCCATACACCAGGAGATCTAGCCTCAACACAAGAAATAACCTCAGCCCCCATGGTGGAAATAATAGTCAAAAACTACTTGACACTCCTTTAAGATATGGCTCCATTGGCAAACATGAAAATATAACCTGATGTTGATTTTCGTGAATCAACATACCTAGCAAAATCTAAATCTGAGTACCCTGTTATCTTAGATTGTTGATGCGTCTATACGTAAGCATGTAATCTTTGGTCTTTTAAAGATACCTTAATACTTTCTTTGTATCTCTCCAGTGATCTAATCCTGGGTTAGTTTAATATCTGCCTAACATTTCAACAACAAATGAAATATTAGGTCTTGTTCAAACCTGAGCATACATTAGACTTCCAACTACGGAAGCATATGGAATTTTTTTCATTTGTTCTCTTTCAAAGTCAATTTTGGGGCATTGGTCTAAATTAAGCCTATCCCCTTTCATAATGGAAGCTACACTAGGTGAACAATCTTTTATCTGAAATCTCTCTAAACCTTATTAATATAGATTTCTTGAGACAAACCCAAAACACCATGGAATTTTTCTCGATGTATCTTAATGTCAATGACATAAGATGCATCACCCATATCTTTCATTTCAAAATTTTTAGAGAGAAATTGTTTCACATCATGTAACAAACCCCTATCATTGGTTGCAAGTAATATGTCATCCACATATAATACAAGAAAACAAATTTTACTCCCACTAGCTTCTCGTATATACATTGATCCATGATATTTTCTTCAAGACCAAATGATGAGAAAATATCGTGGAATTTCATATACCATTAGCAGGATGTTTGTTTCAATCTATATGGATTTTTTAAGCTTGCAAATCAAATGCTCACCATTATTAGAGGAAAATCCTTCCAGTTGTTTCAAGTAAACCTCTTCCTCTAGGTCACCATTTAAAAAAGGCATCTTCACATCCATTTGACGCAATTCCAAGTAAAAGTGAGCAATCAATGCTAAAATTATATGAAGTGAATCCTTTTTTGACATAGGAGAAAATGTATCTGCGTAATCAATTCCTTCCTTTTGAGTGAATCCTTTAGCAACGAGTCTTGCCTTGTATCTCTCAATGTTACCTAATGAGTCTTTATTTGTCTTAAATACTCATTTACAACTTGTGGGTTTTACTCTTTTAGGTAACTCAACAAGATCCTAAACATTATTATTCTTCATAGAATTCATTTCTTCCTTCATAGAATTATACCATAAATTTGAGTCATTGCAACTCATGGCTTGTGAAAAGGTTTCAGGATCATTTTTGGCTCCTATATTTTAGTGAAATTCTTGTTGATATACAAGATAATCACTAGTAAAGCTGATTTTCTTGTTCTAGTGGATCTCATTAATGTTGCTTCGACATCCTCCTGTAGAGCCTGTTGTTCAATTGGTTGCTGAATGTTTTCAGGTAATTCCTGAATAACTGGATCTACTAGATTATTAGCAATTTGTTCAACATCTTGATTGTCATTTATGTTTACGTTAGGCTGTTGAATTTCAACAATTAGATGTATAACATATATTTGAACTTGAGGATCACTGTGAATGACAATCACTATACTTTTTAAGGTGGAAGGTTGAGTATCCATATGATCATTATTAGAGATTGTATCTTGAAATTAATCCCTCCAACTAATCAAGTCATTCTTAAGAAATTTTGCATTTCTTGATTCCACAATTTTAGTATGATGTGAAGGACAATAAAACCTATATCCCTTAGGCCTTTCAGCCTATCCAATGAAATGCGCACTTATGGCCCTTGGGTCTAATTTCTTCTCTTGTGGATTAAAAATTCTTATTTCATACGGACATCCCTAAATGTGTATATGTTGCAAACTTGGTTTCCAACATTTAAGTAACTCAAATGGCATCTTTGGAACAACCTTGGTTGGTACCCGATTTAATATATACACAGTCATCTTAAGGGCTTCAGTCCACAAGGACTTGGGAAGTTTGGAGCTACTCAACATGCTTCGTACCATGTCCAATAATGTTTGGTTTCTTTTTTCTGCCACGCCATTTTGATCTGGAGATATAGGCATAGTGTATTGGGATACTATCCCATTTTCTTGAAGATACCTTGCAAATGGACTAAGTGCTTGTCCACCTTTAGATATCTACCATAATATTCCCCACCTCTATCAGATCTCAAAATCTTAATTTGCTTACCGCATTATTTCTTTACTTCAACTTTCAACATTTAAAAGAATCTAGTGCTTTATTCTTATTATGAACCAAGTAGAGATACATATATTGTGAACAATCATCTATAAATGAGATGAAGTATTTCTGACCATATGAGTCCATAACTGGACTATAAATATCTGTATGTATGATTTCTAATATGTCTGAACTTCTCTTGGCACCTTTCTCTGATTTATTGGTCTGCTTTCCCATTATGTAGTCCACATAAGTATCAAAATCAACAAAATTTAAAGTACTAAGTACTCCGTCAGTCACCAATCTTTTAATCTTTTCTATAGAGATATGTCCTAATCTCCAATGCCATAACATAGAGGAATTTCCATTAATGAAACAACATTTTGTTCCAGCATGAACATGTGCTGCATTGTAATAGGTATTATCCTGTAAATTAAAACGGAAAAGACCATTAAATAATGTACCATTCCCAAAAAATTCAGATTTACAATCTAACTTTAAAGATTTGTCTGAAAAATGAAAGGAATATCGAAATGGTACAAGTCTTGAAACTGAAATCAATTTCCTAGAGAAATTGGGAATATAAAATGTCTTTTCTAGTTTTAAAAAAAACTAGTACATAAAATTAAATTGCAATCCCCAACAGCCTCCATACGTGAACATATCTTGTTTTCGGATAAGATATACTTCTCACTGCCCACTGGCTCCCTTAGATTTTGCAAATCCTGCAACACGTTTGTAACATGGATTGTACAACAAGAATCAATCAACCATATGTCATGAAAAACTTCAGCCATATTATATTCAAAACAAACTAATGAGATTAGATTACCTTTTTTCAAATCATTCCTTACGTTTGACACAATCCTTCTTCATGTGTACTTTTTCTTACAAAAGAAGCACTTGGATTCCTTCTTAATGTCAGCTTGTATAGGCATTTGACCGTTTCCCTTTAAGTTGGTTTGTTTTTTCTTCTTTCCTTGAACAACTAGATGTGCACTCTGCGAACTCTCTCCCTATTCCATCGACAATCTACTTTCCTCTTGGACATATATGGTCATTAATTCATTTATTGACTGCTTCTCCTTATGTGTATTATAAGAAATTTTAAAGGGTCTGTATGGTGGTAAAAGGGTGTTTAAAATGTAATACATGAGAAAAGAATTAGACATCTCAACCTCTCGTTTCTTTAACTGAGTCGTAATGCCCTTCATCTTCATGATGTACTCACGCACACCTCAGAAACTAGTGATTCTTATAGATGAAAACTTCATAATTAGGGTGCTTGGAAGATCTTTGTCTAAAGTTTTGAACTGCTCATCAATAGCCTTCAGTAAAGCACGAACACTATCATGTTGTTCTATGGAACCACAAATGCCATTAGAAATTTTGGTTTTAATAAACATCACTGATTGTGTCGTTCGAGCTTTAAATTTATAAGCCCTCAAATACTGCAAGCGCACGGGTCGTGATTGTAGTATAAGAGGTCCTGATTCCACGAGGAGGAGGACTAACCTAATCCTAAAATCTAAGGTTAAAAAGATATGAAACTAAAAATAAACAATGCAACGAGAAGTAAATACGAGAATTGAATTCAACCAATTAAATCAGAATTAAACACGAAGGAATTAACAATTGAGCAATAAGCACGCACAATGGAAATCAACCAAAGAATTTACCAAGTTATGAGAAAGGGGATTTTACATATCATTAATGCTAACCTAGCTAATTATGTGTTAATGGGATGTTAGTTATAAACATCCTGGGGTTGATTACTCTCTCTCGAGTTTTAACCATTGAACCCTAATTGGATTATAAAAGTTGTAATATCTCAATTAAAAAATTATCCAAAACCCTAATTAGATCTGAAGCACTCTAATAAACTATTGGAACATCACACAAGATCTCTCATCACACAATTACCAATATGATTTGTCACAATTTCTATTAAATCGCCTAACTCTCATTAATTCGATTTAATTATTTTTTAATTCATTTCATCCTTTCAGTTTATTATCAAATTATGCAAGAACATAATCAAATCATGAATTTCATCTAAATAACACAATCGACTAAGTTACCATTAAATCAAAATAAAATCTCGAAGAAGAGTTAGAACATCATCACCATTCTACCATTTATCATCATATAATCCATCCCAACTTTATATATGAATAAAGTTTAAACGAAAATGAAATAGAACTTAGAACGGACGATCTGGGAAGGCAGCAGCGTCAGGAAACCTCCTGATCCAAGAAGCACATCGAGACCGCTTCCTATTCCTTGTCTCTTTCTCTTCCTCTTTCTCTCTTAGGGTTTCCAAAGTGGTTGTACGAAAAAGCTATTTTCTTTCTTCTCTTGTTGTTCTTTAAATAGAATCTTATGTTTTAAATAACGCTAGGGCTTTTCTGGGGGCTTTTCATAAGTGTCTGCATGTTTGCCTAACACAGGCCACAATCGTGGCTCACATCTAACCCTTCTGTTTGCATGCGACAATCGTGGGTCATTCCTAAAACTTCTGTCATGATTGTGGCTGTTGTTTCGGCCCGAATGTCTACAAAACTCCTTCGCTCTTTGGTATTGACCCTGAAACACTAGCAAACACTTCAAGGTACCTCAAAAACATAATATTTAAGCTTAAAAGCTTGTACTAACCCTTAAAACACATAAAACACAAATAATTAACAAACTAACACAATTCTAACCTAAACACATACTAAATGATCGAATTAATAGCTAAACACATATCAAACTATGCCCTAAAACATAATGCAATTTACATTTATCACATCCCCAGACTTAAACATTTGCTTGTCCTCAAGCAAACAAAATAACAAATAACACAAAATCACAAAGCACAAAATGCAATAATGAGACATTGGCTTTAACTTCATGAAACAAATTTAACTCTAAACACAATCATTCAAGTTATTCCAAATCATTAACATGTAAAATTTGCATGTAGGAGCTCTCTAAATATATATATTAATCAAGACCCAAATGTCAAGCTTATTCACCCCTTTTAATTGTACAAACATATTAATCCTTATTTGGTCATTGAAACTTTATAGCTAATCCTAAGTACATTTTTATGAAAAGTTAAGCTACTTATAAGTTCGTTAGGTTTTTACTAGAAAACATTCTTTTTTGTTACTTTTTGTGGACAAGGACCTAGTCTTTTTACACGGAGGCAAACATTGGTGATGAATGTCGATCTAGTTACTTAACTAAGTCAAGTTTTTATTAAGTTCCTTAGTTAGAACGTCATTATGGCCTTTTGACGCGAAGGTACATATTTTTTATGCGTGTCAATCTGGTTACTAGGCTACATCATGTTCTCAATTGGCTACTAGCTCTATTCATAACCCGAAGGCCAATGGAGTCGTTATTTATTTAAAATTTACAAACACTTTTTGTATTTTATAATTAATGCCTACCTTGTTTCTTTAGCTACTCATTTTCATGAAAAAATACTAGCTAAGCTACTTAGTCAAAAGACATAAAATTATGAATGAATGTGACAACTGATAAGGTGATAAACTAACACTGAATCCTAATTAACTTGCAATTTTTAGCCAAAGAACCCATATCACTAATTTTGTGAGTTAATGACTCTTCACAACCTAATAGATTATGTTCAAAATTAAATCGATTTCATTCCATCTAAGTCGTCGATACATTCACACAATTTACAATATGCAACCTAAACACACTAATATAACAATATGCAAAATTTACACTTGAAGCAAAACACACAATCCTCTGCACACTTGAACAACACATTGTCCTCAATGTGAGAAGGAGACAAACAAACATACAAAAGGGAAGTAACATAAAATAAAATTAAAAAACTAAAGTTAAAAGAAAAGGGTTAGAAACAAAACCTTATGGTGATGAAGGTGATGATGGTAAGGGAGGCAATAGTTGCACACCTTGAGCATTGAAATACCTATGAATACATCTGATGTCCCAACTCTAGCGTCTTTGTTCCTTTGCCATGTTCCTCGTTACCCTGGAGTTTTCAACCAAAGTATCTGTCAATGTTTTGGTTTGATCAGATATTGTTATCAATACTTTCTTCCATCCTGAATCTTCCCGCTAGTCAAATCCTCTTCTTGTTGTTGTTGAGTGCTCGAACTCGCTTGATTGGTCCTGATCTTGACGTGTGTTTTGGCCCTAATATCCCAAAGTTCCATATTATGAGACTTCAAGATTTCAACTCACCACAAATGATGGTTCATGAATTCAGGACGATAGATCGCGAATCTATTGCACTCAACTCTGTAATAATCAGCTATGGCCGAAACCAAGTAACCCGTTCCTAAGTTATTGCTCCTCTTACATCGAGTAACAATAATTGCGTTAAAGATGTGGGTGGTTGTGCAAGCTGGGATGTTGTGGTCCATGCACCATAATAGGAAAAGTTCCTTCGTCAAACACTTGTTAGTTTATGTTTTGTCAAAAATCGTTTGACCCATGAATTTGTGCAGCAATAAGTGTCCGTGACTCTTAATGATGTTATGTGCATTCTTAGCGTCAAAGCACTCTAACCCAGTTAGTTCAGTCCAGTAGGGGGTGACATAGAAATCATCATGCTAATCCACTACGGAAGATTCGGGAAAACCACAAATTTCATACAAAGTATTATAATTAAGCTTATAAGAATGCCCCCGCAACCTAAACCACAATTCCTTAGATTT
>JAOTAW010066628.1:0-12274 GCA_025629945.1 Erythroxylum savannarum
GAATGCGAATTTGTGTATGTTAGTGTATGGGATTGAGATATGGATTTGTATATAGAATTGAAATATGATTGTGTTTGGTTGAGTTGGGAGTCCGGACAGGAGGTCCGATGATACTGATGTTTGAGAATTATAGAAGTGCTTTGATTATGGATGAATTGATGGTTATGATTTGTATTTGAGAAATTAAATGGATTGAGGAATTGGAATTGATGAATTTCAAATGGGAAATCGGTTTTGGTTTTGAATAAAGATGAATAAGAATGAAAAAAAAAAATTGAAGCGACGTTAGTTAGTTATGGTTTTCTGTTAAGAGGTTGGGTTCCGGAAACGGGTCCCAACAAAATTCCTGAAAGGAACTAGCTTCTAGAAAATTAAAACCAGCACATCCTACTCATGGAAAATAAATCAAATGTTGGGATTTAGAGGTAAAGTGAATCAACAGATAAAGAACATTGTGGGAAATGGGAAACATGCATGGTTCTGGTATGAAATTAGTGCTCTCTAGGGATAATCATTTGGTACTAGTTCTATAAAGACTAAGACAGTTATTGCTAGACAAGGTAAGGATAAAGGATATAATCTCACAAAACTAATGGAAATGAAACAAAAGAGGTTTAGACTCTTTGAGAGCTAACCTCTCCCTTTATAACCCCAATTCAAATGTGGAGTATCTCACAATATAGATAGGAAATAGTTGATAGATTTATATTTTACATGTTATTAGGGATTAGATTAGTTATAATTTGGAATCTTTATAACATCTTTATATAAGTTATAATATGTTTTCCTATGCTTATTTTATTGTCTTATAAGTGGTGAGTTTGAAGAGAAAACATAGATTTGAGTGAAAGTTTATCTATAATTGTCCAATTGAGGAGACATTAGAGTCAATTGAAAGCTAACTCAAAGGGAAAAAAATTTATGGCATAAATTGAAGGTCAATTCAAGCTTGAAGATGTAAAAAATTAGAGAAGTTGGTAGAGAATACATAATAATTGCTATAATGATAAAGGAGATAGGCATCGATTATGCATTAGATAGAAGAAGTTAAGAAGCAGAATAAGACTAGCACTAGAGTGGAATATGGGTTGATGCTGAAGTGGTATATGGACCAACATTAGACTAACCATGCTTTTATGCAAAAAGTTACAGAACAAAACATATGTTGATTACAACTTAGTGTCAATAGTCAGTTACATATTGCCTTACAATGTATAAAACTTTCAAAAGAAAACCGATATCAACGTTTATACTAGTCCAACATCAATTTCATTCATAATTTCCAAAGACACAAAAATCATATGTTCAAATAACTTAGGACTCTAATTTGTAACCTCCTTTGTCAAAATATTTATAGTTATAGGGGTTCTTAGAATCAGAGAGGGTTTTAGAGTAAGATTGGAGGACATTACGATAACTTGTCTAGTTCTTTCTTCCTTTCTATCTTTTATAATTAAGATGACTTTTGTTAGTTTTGTTTTTATTATATTGAGTAGTTAAATCCCTAGTTTGAGTTAGGGATGTAGCTTGAGATGGATCTTTTGATTATTTAATACATGATTTGATTATTTGTTTGGTTAAATGTATTCTCTTATTTTCAATTATTAGATTTATTAATGATAATTATATATTTGATCTTAAGGGTTTTGTAAAGAATCAAGAGGTGAAGTATGATCTATGCAACTAGAGAATAAACACCTTAAATATGGAAAACAAAATATCCTAGATCATTGTGATGATGAAAAGATTAACTAAGCTTAATGAGATTGATTAGGTTGAATTATGCATCATGAGGTGATAGTTACTTAATTAGATATAACTGTGTCCCTCAAGAGAGGGCATAAATATTTTTGGTTAATTATTATTTTAACGTAGATGATCAATCTTGCATGAAAATCAAAATTCCATATAAGTGAACTCTGAAATCCTAGCATTCATATTATCGATTTCTTTTTATTTTTTAATATCATTATTTTCGTTAATTTATTAATTCAATTTATCCATCACAAATTCTTGTTTATTTAATTTCTTTGTTGGACTAGGATTAATAAACATAGTAATATAGTCCTGGTGGGATTGATAATCTGATGCACTCTAGTTTTAATAACTTGCTATAATTGATTCTATATAATTATAGATAGATTATATATAAATCAATGATTCTAGAAAATTCAACAACCATTCCTACCTTTAGAAGTTTAAAGCATCTGCCTCTATAGTAAAATGTTATAAAGTGACTGGCGCAGTTTAGACACACCTAAGCCTCATTTATTCTATGATTAGTCATTAAAAAAAGGCTTAAAACTCTAGATAGGATAAAAATTTATTTAGTTAGCAAGAGGTGTAAACTATGATCAAGAGACGTAATTAGCTTACCATTTATTCTTGAAATGCTACTTTTCTGCCCCTACCAGGTCCAAAATCCTATTCCTTTGCAATATCAACTGCCTAGAAGTGAATTAGACAATAATAATTAACCGGATTTCTCAAAAAATAATAATTAACCGGTCTAGCAACCTCAGATTCTAAAGTAAAGGTGACCACTCTCTATACAAGATTGCCCTTAACAGTTGTATCTATTCCATTTAGAGATTAAGAAATGTAAGAATATTTCAAAAACCTAAAAACAAGAGAAACCTCCATAGAGCTACAGTTCCTTTAGTCTGATTAAAAAATAGGCTACAATAAAAGGTATATACGAAAGCATCAGCAAGGACCGCTAACAAATGGAGGCTCAGATAATAGTCAAATCGCCGTCATTAATTACGACAGAGGGGAAGTGCACACTTGAGGAGAACAAATGGAGATTCTCTAATGCTCTGGATTGAAAGGCTGGAAGTATCATAATTGACAAGGTCAGAGTTAGACAATATACAAATATAATTGTCAATAGATTGTGAATCAACAAAAATCTATGACGTCTGATCCATCCGGTTTAAGTTCAAACATGCTTCTTGTGGTGGCCTTGGCCTTGGAACATCTCTGGAGATTATTCAATAATATGTTATTTTGATTTTCAAAATAAAAACCTTATTAGTACATCAAGTGTATTTATAATAGATAAATGAATCTTCTAGAGGAAATAAAAAATCTTCTAGAAAATTAAAAAAAAAACCATTTTAAGCACATAAAAGTACTTCCTAAGAATTATATATTAATTTGATCTTTCAATAAAATATACTTAAATGGGCATGAGCTAGGTGGCTCAAGTTTCCCACCCTCCACAGCTTGGCTGTGTATCAAAGCAAACCACAAAACAGAAAGGGTAATGACAATCAACTTTAAAGTTCAATTATTAATGTTTTTTAGTCTTTGTTTTCATAGATCAAATCAGTACAACTTCAATTTTCATACACAAAATCACTACAAAGTTGGAGATATCACTAGAAATTGAAATACATAGTCTGTTATTTGAATATTTTATGGATTAAAAGATTTAGAGTTATGCTAATTTGATTTGTAAAATAAAATTAGTTGAAAAGAAAAACAAGGGATTTCATTTTTTAAAAAAAATAAAATCTGATAACTAGTTTAAGTCTTATTTAAAAAGAAAAGATATAAAAATGGGTTTTGTTTTCAGTTATCTAATACTTTCAGTAAAATATTGATGATTCCTCAACCAATAATGCGCGGATTGTTTAATATTTTTATCATCTAATTGTGTAACTAACTATTTAATTTGTATCGGAAAGAGTGCAGAATCTTTGGAATAGATACTCTGTGTTAAAACTAAATTTAGATGATCGTAGAATATATGTAACTTAACATCAATTTCTGTCCTTAGCCTCACACCAAATCTTCTGCTGTTCTAATTTTTGTGCTAACTAATTTTGTCCGCATATAATTAATTAATACAATGTTAGAACTGATTAACAGAATCCATCCCTTGTATTCACGGGGCGGCTTACTAACCTTATCAAAGCTAGAGATTCCAGACCCCAATGTCAGCACTCAGCATCAGTTAAGGAAAGTTATAATATAGTTTCTAACATAAGAAATCCAAATTCCACCGTACACCTGCCCCATCTAGCATGAAAAACTTGACCAAACTCATGTTCCAACAAAACAAGAGTCCACCTAAACTCTAATTTCCAATATTCCAACAAAAGAAGAGTCCACCTAAACTCTAATTTCCAATATTATATAATACGGAGCTTCGAGTTAACTTAGACATAAATTATTTTAAATATACAACTTGTAGAAATAAAGAGAATTTATTCACATCATACAGCTACTACCATCACCCGCCCACTGACCAAACATTATATAGCTACTGCATTATCAAACCTTGCCGTGTCTCTGTAGATCATGGCAGGCGGATATAGGAACGCAGCCAGAATTAGGGAAACCTGCCAAATCTCACCATTTCATCGTCAGTCAGACACTCAATTCTCTCTTCCTCTCACCTTTTTTGACATGTTTTGGCTCAAATTCCCACCAGTAGAGCGCATGTTCTTTTATGAAGTCACCGATTTAACACCTCATCTTTTCTACTCTGCGATCCTTCCCAGACTCAAACACTCCCTGTCTCTCGCTCTCTGTCATTTCCTTCCTCTTGCTGGTCACATCAAGTGGCCTCCACACTCATCCAAACCCCTCCTCGTGTATACTCCCCACTGCAGTTCGGTATCTCTTGTGGTTGCCGAGTCCGACGCCGACTTTCACCATCTATCAAGTCATCAAGTACGTGATGCGTTGGAGTCGCACCCCTATGTACCCATGCTGTCAGTATCTGACACCGATGCTTCAATAATTGCTCTTCAAATTACCTTCTTCCCAAATAAGGGGTTTTCGATTGCATACTCCATTCACCATGCAGTTCTTGATGGCACAAGCATAACCATGTTCTGCAGAGCCTGGAGTTATATATGTAAGCACTTCGATGGAGACGAAAATTCACCTCAGTTCCAGTTACCTTCAGAGCTGGCTCCATCATTCGACCGCGCATTTTTTGAAGATCCAAATGGCTTAGAAGCTCTGTTTATCAACCAATGGGCAGCCTTGACTGGTTCAGCATCAAACTTGAAGTTGATGTCCAGCTTGTGTACTATGCCCAACATCGTTAGATCAACATTTCAACTGAGCCGGGAAGACATAAACAAGCTGAAAGAAAGGGTAATATCCCAAGTGAGCAACCAGATTCATTTGTCCTCTTTCGTAGTCACGTACGCATACGTATTGGTTTGTATGGTGAAAGCACGAGGAGGAGACGACAACAGAAAGGTTCATTTCTTGTTTGTAGTTGACTACAGGAGCCGTCTAGACCCTCCTGTTCCAGGCAATTACTTCGGGAACTGTGTGTTCCCTTGTGAAGTTGTTTCCAGAGCAAGAGATTTTATGGAGGAAAATGGGGTTGCAGTCATTGGAGAGAAAATCAGTGGCGTTATAAAGGGATTGGAGAAGAGACTCTTTGAAGGAGCAGAGAAGATGATACCATCTATGAAAGAGGCAGAACAAGGAATTCAACTTATTAGTGTGGCTGGATCGCCTCGTTTTGAAGTTTATGAGTTTGATTTTGGGTGGGGAAGACCAAAGAAGGTGGAAATTATATCGATAGACAGGACTGGAGCTATTTCTCTGAATCAAAGTAGAGATGAAAAGGGAGGGGTTGAGATTGGTTTGGCCATGCCAAGGCATGAAATGGAAACTTTTGCGTCTCTGTTCGTTGATGGGCTTAAAGATTTTCAGTAAACCTCCATGTTTTGCAACCATATAGCTAGTCATATTTTGGGTGGGGGAATTTTACCATTTACTAAAGAAGGCAAAAGTACTTGTAACAATACAGAAGTAATAAAAGAAATTACAAGTGATTATCAAAAAGTGAAAATCTGATCAAAACAATCTTGTTTTGGAAATTTTTTTAAATTGATATTTTTTTAAATAGTTTATTTCTTAAATTTAAATTTAAATAATATTGTTTTAAAAATATTTAAAAATCAAGTTTGTTTTGCCATTGAAAGAGTTATTTGAATTTTGAGTTAATTCTTTAAAATTAAACTCAATTTGAAATTTGATTTAATCGAATCTTAATTTTTATAATAATGTTAAATGAGTTTAAAAACATCAGAAAATCATTGTTTAAGAAACCCAGATAATGCGAAGCCAATGCCATCATTTGCCGAAGAATCCTGCAAACTCGTGAAAGAGACAAAAAGAAACATACGATTGTCCTGATAAAACTTACAGATGATACAATAATGAAATCGTATCCATGCCTAAGATAGGGAAAGAATAATTAACAAACACTACAAGAAAAGCAAGGGATACCGATGGAAATCTCCGGCAGAAATTTTGGAGATTCCGTTGGTAATATTATTTTCCGACAAAATGGTGCGAAAGAGCCTGACGTCGGCGCGAACACGGTCAGTATTTGTTACCGACGGTTAGACAATACGGTCGGTAATTGTTACCGACAAACCGTCAGAGAGAGTGGAAACATATTCTGACGGTTTTGTCGGAGAGAGTGAAACATTTTTCGACTGAACCGTCGGAGAGAGTTGAAACATTTTCCGACTGAACCGTCGGAGAGAGTAGGAACAATGTGCCGATGGTTCCGTCGGTAATTTAAACCCTTAATCAACTTTACCCTTGATTGCTTAATACAATGGTGGAAGCTGTTAGATCGCTGATATCACCTTTCAATTTCTGTAAATGTCTTGTAAAATAACATTTTTTCGAAAATTTGGTCGTTAAATTTGATTTCAATTTAAACAATTATAAATTATCGTTACATAAGTTTTGGAATTTTGAATCCATAGAATTTGTTTATACAGAAAGTTAGATGATCATAAAAAGGAAAAAAACTTTCTTAACTAATAATCAAAACATTAAATAGTACAGAAATAAAAACCAAATTATATGACAACAACAATCCTATTGTCCTGGTGAGCGTGGCTGATGTGAGTCTGTATCTCTCGTTCTCATTTAGTCCATGTCATTTCTGAGCTTATTTATTACCTCCATCAACGTCTAAATTGTGGCCTCAAACTGATTGATACATCGCGTTATTGGCTCTGAATTAGATGCTGCTGTTGTCGACATAGTAAAAGAGTGTGAATAAAATGTGTTGGCACATGAGCCTCGGCCAAAGATCTTTCTCCCACTGTCCCTACCACCCACTGCATCAAAATATACCTGGGTCTCATCAACAGGTTGTTCATCCTACGTCTATTACCCAATTGTTTGTTGTATTTGGTTCTATTAGGAGGCAATACTTATATTAAAATTAGCAAGTGATAATTATTAAGATTGAATATGAAACTATGAAATTCACATACATTTAATTCTCGACATCGGCTGTTGACAAATGTCACACCGTCATGTTTCTTGGTGTGAGTTTGCAAGAACAACTAATGGGGTGTAGGCCTAATGCCCATAGACTTTTCTTGCATAACAATGAAAAGTAATAACTTAAACTATAATTTATTGAAATTTCGGCAGTCTCGTTTGTTTTTATGATATTACCCCTTATTCAAGAAAGCAAAGTACTAAACACAACCATAAATGGCACTAGCAAATTACTCCACACAGTCATGATCATTAGGCAAACTACATATATATGTTTAAGCCAACATTCACATATCAAGTTACATTTAAATATAGAAAAGTAAAAATTTAGAATATAAATATAATATTTATATACTTACAAGCCTCTTTGTATGCTCGTGGTGAGTAATTGATCCTCCTGTGTGAACGGAAAGACTGTCTGGCCCTGACCTACCATGTCTGTTGGTGGAGTTACGGCCCAATATGCGCATTGCCTCAGGTGATCTCCAGTACTTCAGCCAATGACTCCATGTGGACTCAGAAATGAAAGACGGTCGTACACCAGCATTGTGTATCTGATTAATAAAATCGCGATAACGTGTACGAGCTCGCGACTCCCATACACTATGTATTATCCCGTCGACGTCAGAACTCTAGTAAAAATATTTCTGAAATCCACAGGAATAAATTCATTAAAGCTTGTAATCTATTTATATGTATGTTATTAATGTATACAACAAAAAGAAAAAAATTTAACGCATATTGTACCTCAAATTCTTGAAAGTAAAATGCCTTTGTGGCCTCAGAGATCTTCTTCCATGCATATCCCTTAGGATAGATCTTCTTCCATGCATATCCCTTAGGATCAATCATCTCTTTAAATGTAGATGTCATTTGTCTTGAACACGGTCCAGACAGAATGAACCTAATATAAGAACAAATAAGTCCATAAATTTCCAAAATTTAACACAACAAATTAATGATAAACATATATAGTGTTTCATGTGATTGCACTTACTGTTTATCAGATATTTTTATATACTTCTGCCATCAGGACGCTCAGATCCAGGTTGCATCTCGTCTCCTTCATTCATAACTGTATTGGATGATATATGACTATTGGATTGTTGCGGTTCCTGCAACTGTAGGCGCTGGAGGTGGTGGTGGTGACTCAGTTGTAGCTGGAGTCTGTGATGGGCCACCCTCACAGTAAGTCCCTCCAAACATGCCTCTGAGCCTGGGCCGCATCACCTGACATGGTCTCTTTGGTCCCATATTTGTACCTGGAATTTTTTGTTTATTGAATTCTCCTTGAAATATTTAAATTTGATTCTAAATCATGTTATTTTACACAATATATGTAAAAGGAACATATGATGATTTGTTTCATATCATAACTTCGAATTTAGTAATGAGAATAATTGTTACAGTCATAGTACAATAATATAACTAGTTTATAGCACAATCATGTGTTGTATTTCTTGTTACAGGATAATGATATTAATTTTTTGTTGGATTCCAAGTAACATGAAAGTCGGTAAAGGTAAAGGACTCCCCAATAGGTGGATTTCCTAGAAGGTTCTTTGCATGTTCAAACGCTCCAATGGAAACAGTAAATGTTCTTCCCACGTGTGTTTGGTTTTGAATACCTTCTTGCAACAGTGTTTCCACTATTGCTAAGTTTGTTGGTGAAACGTTCGGAAATGGTTTACCTACAACACAATAGGAAGGAGCTTACATATTGTTATATTAAAAAGGGGTAATGGAACCTATCCTCAATACGTATACGTATGTGAATTTCCAGACGAGGTCTCTGGAATTGCCAACTTTTCCAAAGCAACTGATTTACCTAATCCTTCATCAATCGTTGTGTTATTACTTCCGCTTTCTTTGGCATACATGTCATCTTTGAGATTCATTAAAGCTTAAACCATGTAATATATTCCATGAAATGTTAATATAACAACTTCATATGTTTGAAGTGAGATGTATATAATAAGGAAATTGATGTTGTTCAGATAATACTATACACCTTCAAGTAGAAGATCCTTCATGGAAGGCAAACAATCATTACTTAAAGAAGTGGAGATTGTCGCTGCATCCTTTATTCTTTCGGCAGGGACAATTTTACTAAGTTTACATTCCTTAATTATGAATTGGAAATTTAAATTTGACAGAATTTAGTGAAAATTTTGAGTACATAAACCATGTGAAAGGAAATTAAATCTTGCACTACATACACAAATTAATCGTTATCATAACTTAATTGTAATTTACAATCATCTTCACTTTTTGAAGAATAAGAATCAAAATCCGGCTCCTCTTCAGATCTTTGACCATCTTCCTCCTCTGCAGACGAAATGTCAACAAATTCATATGATGGATCGTGCAAAGGTTCATTATCATCATATGTCACAAATGCATTTATAAAATAAGCATCTTCCTGAAACGCTTCAGTTTCAATTCTCTGATCTCCTTTTCTAGGTGATTGAAACGCACCTCTAGCTTTTCAAACCGCCAAGCAATCTAACTTATCTCATCGTATGCTGGGAAAAGGGACATAACAGACCTATTTCACTTGTATAGCTAAAATAAATGGTTCAAAATGTTTCAATCTTCTGCGTGAATTGATTTCAACAAGATTGTATCAGGTATGGACTTTTATTCCAACATTTGGAGTGGGGTCAAACCAATCACACTTAAATATCACAGTTCGCTTGATTGGCAACGCAGGGTACTCAACTTCTAGTATCTCAATGATTTTACCATAGTAATCCATGAATTCCCCTTGTATGGAAACCCCACTATTTACTGTTGCCATGTTATGACCATGAGATTCTGTATGATATTTGTAGCCATTAACGAAATAAACTGGATACGATTTCACAGTTTGTAAAGGTCCTTTCGCAAGATCTGATATGAACTTGTTCTCAATCCGGTTTTCTATGGCCTACAAAAATGACATTTGTTAGTATAAATGGTACTTCCGCCCAACAAAGCACGTGTTTTGTATAATTTAACATCGAGTTGATTTGTAAGTGAAAACTAACATATCTCTCGAACCACCGTGGGAAGTGTCGACCCAGCTCATGATTGATTTCATCTTGTGTGCTATTTAGCATGAGCTCATGTAACAATGCCTCGTACATCCTGTTCATAAGCAGGTCATGGAAGTTATAACAAAAACACAACATTTGTTCGCATGTAATGTGGTTAAACTTACTGCACGAAAGGCTGAACCTCTTGGCAGTTCAGTAAAATTTAACCATGGGCAGTCGATATTTCCTGCTCAGTTAACATTCTTCTTTATGCACATCCATATGATCACCCAGGAAATGTGAAAATGGATATGTTGCCATCTACATGACTAGTGCCACCCCCATCGTCATTGCGCGAAACTTTTCTTGCTCTTGTGTGAACATGTGGCGCAAAATAATGTCCGCATAATGTACTAGTCTCCTCAACCAAATACGCATTACAAATGGAACCTTCTACTCGAGCCTTGTTTTTCACATTTTTCTTCAAGTGATGCAAATACCTACATGACAAATAATTAATATGACAATGTATCCGTTCAGTCCAATCACATTCCATTTACTAGTCATTCAATGTGAATTACCTCTCAAACGGATACATCCATCAATATTGCACCGGACCAGCGAGTTTAGCCTCGTATGGTAGATGCAAAAGTAAATGCTCCATCACATCGAAAAAGCTAGGAGGAAAAATCCCTTCTACCTTGCACAAAATGATTGGAATCTCCTTGTCTAACTGTTCCATGTCACTATACTTGATTTCAGATGATGTCAAAATTTTGAAAAACAAACCTACTTTTGTAATCACTTCCCAGACCTTATTTGGCAGCAACTCCCAAAATGCAATTAGTAGTAACCTTTGCATAAATACGTGAAAATCATGACTTTTCAACCCAAATAATTTTAACTTCCTCATATCCACACACCTTCCCATGTTCGATACATAACCATCGGGAAACTTTAAACCCTTCAACCATTCACACAATATTTCCCTCTGTTTTTTGTCCAATGTATAACAAGCTTTTGGATATTTCCTGGTTTCAACATCTTTATGTAACTCATTTCGTCTACAAAATATATGTAGATCAGCTCGTGATTTTGCATTGTCTTTTGTTCGCCCCTCAATGTTTATTATCATATTGAACATATTGTCAAAAAAAAATTCAATATGCATGACATCTAAGATATGACGTATCAAATTCGTCTTCTAATATGGCTAATCCCAGAAGATTCTTTGCTTTCGCCAACCAAAGTTTCTACTAATTCTTTTATTCACCTCTGTATGTTCAAATTATGTTACTTTCAGCAAGCCTAACTCATCAATCTCCTACAATATCTCTGCACCATCTCTGTAAAGGGGTGACGTTTTCGTCACCATGTTGTTCTTAATGAACTTATGTTTATTGCATCTGAACGGATGATCTGGAGGTAGAAATTTCCTATGATTGTCAAACCAACAGACATTTCCCCCGTTAGGCAGATAAAATGCATCTAAATCATTTCCACAATAAGGACAAGCCAATTTCCCTGCTTTACTCCATCTAGATAACATGGAAAATGCTGGAAAATCACTAATGGTCCACATCAAAGTGGCCCTTAACTCAAAATTCTGTTTCAGTGATACATCATATACTTGCACACCATATTCCCATAGATTCTGCAATTCATGTATCAATGGTTGTAAGAACACGTCAATTTTATGCTTCGGGTTTGTAGGCCCCAGTACTATCATGGTCAAGAACATATATGCCTCTTTCATACACATCCACGGAGGCAAATTATAAGGAGTCACTATGATTGGCCATGATGAATATTGCTGCCCAGACTGTCCAAAAGGTTGGAATCCATCTGTTGATAATCCCAACCTAACATTTCAAGATTGAGATGTGGTTCAGATGGATTTTGCTGAGGCTGGACGTCGTTGTTTGGATCCATGATCTGTGCGACTTCAGCTAGGGAAGACCTGCAAAACA
>JAOTAW010066672.1:0-12259 GCA_025629945.1 Erythroxylum savannarum
CTCCTTGAATTTGTTGCACCATCTTCTGGGTGTTTTGACTTTGATTTCTTTGAGGTTTTCTAGGCTTTTCCAGCCCCATTTTCTTGACATTGTTGACCTGCTCCTTGGCTGGGTTTTGGTACCGGATCTTAAAGAGGCTGATAGGCATGTAATTTTGGATAGTTTCTTGCAGTTTCAGAAGCATTGGGTGGGGAATTTGCACTTCTCTCTTGGGTTGTTGTCCAAGTTTCTCGATGACATGGATGTATTAATACAGGATGGTAGCCATGGAACCCTGCCACATTTTCGGAGATTGCTTGCACTGCTGTCATGTTTCTCTACTGTATTGCAGTCCACTGCTTCGGGTTTACTGGAAATGAATTGTCTTGAACAAATTACTGAACCTCTTAGCAAAATGATTCCTCGACTATTGGGATGCTTATCTGTGGTTGGAAGGAAATTTGGGTGGTCAAAATGGACTGGGAATTTGTGGAAGTGTTTGACTCTATTGGCAGAGATATTATGTGAAAAGTTTTCTTCCTTTTACCCACTTGCAGTTGATATCTTATTTCAAAGTTTGGACATGAGTGCCACCACTCTACCTGGAGCTGAGAGGATTACCTCTATTCAAGTTCATGAGATTCTAAAGACTAATCTTCAGTTATTATCTTTGCAAAAATTTGGCCTCCAATCATCATCAGTGCAAAAAGTACTGTCTTTTGATGCACCTATATCTCACCTGCGTTTGCATCCAAATCATCTGGTAATTGGAAGTTGCACTGCTACTTATATTTTCATGCTTCAACATGGCAATGACGAAGTTGTTCATCAAGCAACGACTGTGTTGATTGAAGAGCTGGTTTTATTGAAGGACATGCTTCAAAGATCTCTGGATCTTGAATATGCAGTTGAAGTTGAAAAAAATGGTCGATATTATTCAACCCATGAATTAGTAGCATTGGTAAAGTTTGATTTGAAAGTTCTGTTAACATGTGCTCCCTTAAGTATGTCTAGCAATACAATTGGTCATCCAGATATTGCTGCCACATATGTGAAACGGTCAGAAAGATTGTCATCATTTATTCTTGAGAAACTGGATGCATTTGGTCTGCCAGTTGATGCCTATATCGAGTTGCAAGTTGACATCATAAGGGCTATGAACAGGCTAACTGCTATTGAATTATGGGGCAGATGCTCTGTAAAAAATCATGTGGACAAGAAATCTTTGGCCAATGGTGACCCTGATAAGGTACATAAGGATGAACAATCTTCTTTGATTGTTGAGCATCTGGGGAAATATAGTTCGTTCCTTGTCAAAGCTCTGCACGTTTCTTCTCCTCTTGCAGTTAAAGTAGTGGCCTTGGAATGGATCCAAAGATTTTGTGAAAATCTTATTACCCTTTATCCAAATTTTGACATAACTACTGATGTGTTTGGAGCATGTGGATACATTAATAGTGTTAGCATTCTTGTTTTTTCTCTTTTTGATGCTGCATCTGATAGGGAACCAGAAGTGAGGTCACATGTTGCCCTAGTCTTGGAGTTGCTTTTGCAAGCAAGACTAGTTATTCCCATGCACTTTAATGCTACGGCAGAACTGGTATTGGAAAAACTTGGTGATCCAGATGTTGATATAAAAAATGCTTTTGTTAGAAAGCTCTCCTATATGTTGCCGCTGACAATTTACATTTGTGGTTTATGTGACCAAGAAATATTTGTCACACGTAGGCCAAATGCCCTTGTATCCAGTAACAGATCCAATTTGCGCTGGAAGCAATTATTTGCCCTGAAGCAGTTAGAAAGACATCTTAACTCACAGCAACTTGTTTCCATTCTGAGTTACATTTCACAGAGATGGAAAGTTCCTCTCTCTTCTTGGATCCAACGGCTTGTTAGTTGCTGCCGGAACACAAAGGACTATGTTCTGGGCCAACATGAGGAAACAGAAAAGTCTGAGACCAGTTTCCTGTGGTTTGATGTGAAGGTGGAGAATGATCTTCTTGAAAGGATTTGCATGGTGAATAATCACGCTGGTGCTTGGTGGGCTATACATGAGGCAGCTAGATATTGCATTGCCACACGCCTTCGGACCAATCTTGGTGGGCCAACACAAACTTTTGCTGCACTTGAAAGAATGCTTTTGGACATTGCTCATGTACTCCAGCTTGATAATGAGCAAAATGATGGAAATGCAGGACTAATGGGCTCCTCTGGTACTCATTTGCTACCAATGAGGTTGCTACTGGATTTTGTTGAGGCATTAAAGAAAAATGTGTACAATGCATATGAAGGGTCAGCCATTTTACCTTCAGCTACTCCCCAAAGTTCCTTGTTCTTTAGGGCAAACAAGAAGGTGTGTGAGGAGTGGTTTTCTCGTATATGTGAACCAATGATGAATGCTGGATTGGCACTACAATGTCATGATGCTACAGTCCAGTATTGTAGTCTGCGCTTGCAGGACCTTAAAGGTCTTTTGGGCTCATCTTTGAAGGAGAAGTCTAGGATGCATTTACCTGAAAACCTTCGAAATATCAGGGATAAATTTTCTGGGGATGTTCTGAGGATTTTGCGGCATATGGCACTGGCTCTATGTAAGAGTCATGAGCCAGAGGCTTTGATTGGTCTACAAAATTGGGCTTCAGTGACATTTTCTTTGTTATTTGTGGATGAGAACAATTCCTTGAATCACGGGGCAACATTTGGACCTCTTGCTTGGATAAGTGGTCTTGTCTATCAGGCACAAGGTCAATACGAAAAGGCTGCTGCTCATTTTACTCATTTACTACAGAATGAGGAATCACTCAATTCACTGGGCTCTGAAGGTGTACAATTCTCTATTGAACGTGTTATTGAGAGTTATACTGCCATATGTGATTGGAGGTCTTTAGAGTCCTGGCTATTACAGTTGCAAACATTGCGTTCTAAACATGCAGGGAAGAGTTGTTCTGGTGCTCTAACTACAGCAGGCAATGAAATCAATGCAATTCATGCACTGGCACACTTTGATGAGGGTGACTTTCAGTCAGCATGGTCATATCTTGATTTGACACCAAAGAGCAGCAATGAACTCACTCTTGACCCTAAACTAGCCTTGCAAAGGAGTGAACAAATGCTTTTACAGGCAATGCTGCTGTTTCTTGAGGGAAAGGCAGATATGTTGCCACATGAAATTCAGAAGTCTAAGTTAATGCTGGAGGAAATATTGGCTGTTTTGCCTCTTGATGGTTTAGCTGAGGCAGTACCATATGCTACTCAGTTGCATTGCATCTTTTCATTTGAAGAAGGTTACAAGCTTCATGGAACACAGGCCAGTATTAAACAACATGCATCAATATTAACGTTGTATATTGAATCAGAAAAATCTCTTATAAACAGAGTTCGACAAGATTGCAACCAGTGGTTAAAAGTTTTTCGGGTTTACCAAACTGTTTTCCCAAATTCTCTGTCGACTCTAAAGCTTTGTTTGAGTTTGTCAAGTTTAGCCCGCAAACAGGGTAACTTAATGTTGGCAAACCGCCTTATCAATTATCTAAGAGATCATGTTCCCAGTTGTTCTGAGGAGGGACATCGTGATTTTCTATTTTCGAATTTGCTTTTTGAGGACTTCCATCTTATGCATGCTGAGAAAAAGTATGAAGATGCATTTGCAAATCTCTGGTCATTTGTACGCCCTTGTCTTGTTTCACCTGAATCCATAATCTCTCAGGCAGCTGATTCTGTCTTGAAGGCTAAGGCATGCCTGAAACTCTCAGACTGGTTGCGAAGGGATTATCCAGATCTGCTTCTGGAAAATGTGATCTGCAAAGTCGAAACAGATTTTAGCATGGATAACAAATTTTCGGGTGGAAACAGTGGACATGCTGTCGACATTGAGATGAGCAACTCTAAATCTACACTGCATGTTCTTGTTGAAGAGATCGTGGGCACAGCCACTAAGTTGTCAACAAAACTTTGCCCTAGAATGGGCAAGTCATGGATTTCTTATGCATCTTGGTGTTTTAATCAGGCCAAATGCTCTCTCTTTACCTCACACGAAAATGTCCTCTCTTCATGCTCCCTTTCTCCCATACTTCATGAGGAAATCTTGCCCAACAGATTTAATTTGACTGAAGATGAGAGGAAACGAGTGCAATATGTGATATTGCAGCTATTTCAAAATTCATGTGATGATTGTGATAACAAAGGCGGGGAAGGGAAGCTTTGGCCTGATTTTGTGGAGCCCATAGAAAACAGTCCTATGAAGGCTTTGATGCTTCAAGTAATAAATATAATTGAAGATGCAGCTGGGGCGCCTGGTGCTGAAAACTCCAGTAATGAGCCTCTTTCGGTTACTTTAACATATCAGTTGCAGAGTGCCTTACAATGTTATTGTGCTGTTTTTGAAGAACGAGATCTTTCATCTGCAATTGATGATTTGGTTAATGTTTGGTGGTCACTGAGGAGGAGAAGAGTGAATCTCTTTGGAAGTGCAGCATATGGTTTCATGCAGTTTCTTAAATATTCATCTGTACAGCTTTCTAATTTCCAGTTCACTGGCACTAATAGCGAGTCATTGAATTCCAAATCTGCTAGCTATACTTTGAGGGCTACTTTGTATCTCCTCCACATCCTCCTTAATTATGGGGTTGAATTGAAAGACACCATTGGGCCTGCTCTTTCAACCATTCCATTGTTTCCATGGCAGGTGAGAGTTGTTCTCTGTCTCTGTCTCTCTCTATCTCTCCCCTCTCTTGCACACGAACACACAGATGAGATTCGCTATTTGTTTGTGTGGTCAGTTAATTTCTTGTTCTTGTTCCTTTTTCTATTGTAGGAAGTAACTCCACAATTGTTTGCTCATTTGAGTTCTCATCCTGAGCAAGTAGTTCGGAAGCAATTAGAGGGCGTGATACTGATGCTGGCTAAGTTATCTCCTTGGTCCATTGTGTACCCGACTCTAGTTGATGTAAATGCTTATGGTGAGAAGCCATCAGAGGAGTTGCACTGTATTTTGGAGTGTTTGGTAATGAATAACTTTCCACTGATTAGTGGGACTTTATGGTGCTTCTAGTCAGTTATAGCAATCTTAAATGCATTTACTGGTTACATTACTTTCTGTTGATTTGTTATACTAATGTCCAGAATTTAACTTACTGATAATTGAAAATGATTTGTATGGGAGAAAACACTAGTATGTCCTATCGTAGCATGAAAAGTTTGGAGTAGGGGATAGCTTCTAGAAGTTGTCAAGCTGAAAAATGGTGTCAAGTTCAAGCTGTATATTGGTTTAGTGAGGGAAGAGTAAGATATAATAAGGGAGAGTCTATATCAGACCCCCTATAGGAGTTGGAAATGTTGAGTGCACTTTTCATTGAGCTTGAAGTGCTATGCATTTGGAAAGGGCTTCTTTACTTTCTTGCTTAGGTCAAAGTTTTCTTAATTTTATGTATGGGGAAAAAGATAATTAATTCTTTACTTTAGTTCTTTTTGTACTTTAACATTAATAATGAGCTTTATTTCCTTTTCTACTTTGAGGTTCTATTCTGTTGGCTTTTCATCTATACTAAAGTTTGTTTTAATGAAGCTTAGTTGTAAAATGGAACATCAAATGTTTAATTAACCATATGCTTGTACTATGCAGAGGGAGTTTTACCCAAGACTAATTCAGGATGTGCAACTCATGATAAATGAACTTGAAAATGTTACTGTTCTTTGGGAGGAACTGTGGCTCAGCACACTTCAAGATCTTCACGCTGGTAAGCTGTAGTTTGCAATCATAAATTTTTTTAAGGTTTCCGTTATTATCTAAGTTCATTGTTGCTCCTGTTATGTGTCATAATTGGCTTCTACTTATATTTCTGTATTTATATAGCATGTGGCTTGATTTGTGTTGGATTACTATGAAGTGTGTGCTAGAGGTACGGGAATTGGCAAGTTTACGTGTATGAATGGGACCATTTTTTTCAAAAATTGTCTGCAATTGCAGTGTTAAAATCTTGCAGACATTTTATTGGTTGGTTAAGTATGCATTCATGTTATTTTTCTCTAGATCGATTTTCAAATTTTCTGAGAACATCGTGTATGGAGCTATTTTCACTTGATTCTTTTTCAGATGTGATGAGGCGCATAAATCTGCTAAAAGATGAAGCTACACGAATTGCTGAGAATCCTACTTTAACTGAGAATGAAAAAACTAAGATTAATGCTGCCAAGTACTCAGCTATGATGGCTCCTATTGTTGTTGCTTTAGAACGTCGCCTCGCTTCAACATCTCGGAAACCTGAGACACCTCATGAAATGTGGTTCAATGAGGAGTATAGGGAACGACTGAAATCAGCCATTTCAAAATTTAAGACAGCTCCAACTTCTGTGACTGCACTTGCAGAAGTGTGGCGGCCTTTTCATGATATAGCTTCATCCCTGGCATCCTATCAGCGGAAGTCATCAATATATTTGAGAGAAGTTGCACCCCAGTTGGCTTTATTGTCATCTTCTGATGTTCCAATGCCAGGTCTTGAGAAGGAAGTCCTAGCTTCTGAACCTGAAAGTGGTCTTGCAGCAACCCTTCAGGGAATTGTCACAATTGCTTCTTTTGCAGAACAAGTTACAATCTTGTCAACTAAGACAAAACCTAAAAAACTTGTTATACTTGGTTCAGATGGTGAAAAGTATACATATCTCCTGAAAGGGGGAGAAGATCTACGTCTTGATGCCAGAATCATGCAACTTCTTCACACTTTAAACAGTATCCTGCGTTCATCTTCTGCAACTCGTACTCATAGGCTTGGCATACGCCACTATTCTGTAACTCCTATTAGTGGTCGTGCTGGTCTAATTCAATGGGTGGACAATGTGATAAGCATTTACAGCATCTTTAAGTCTTGGCAAAACCGTGTGCAGCTGGCCCAACTTTCAGCAATGGCTCCAGGTAATACAAAAAATTCTGTTCCTTTACCTATACCCCGACCAAGTGATATGTTCTATGGTAAAATCATGCCTGCACTTAAAGAAATGGGCATAAGAAGAGTTATTTCCAGAAGAGATTGGCCACATGATGTCAAGCGGAAAGTTCTTCTGGATTTAATGAAGGAGGTTCCGAGACAACTGCTTCATCAAGAACTCTGGTGTGCTAGTGAAGGATTCAAAGCCTTTAGCTCAAAGTTAAGAAGGTACTGTTTGAGGAACCCTGAAAAAGCTGTCTTACACACTCTTGTTTAAGCTTCAAAGTTAAGAGATCCAATTGACTTCTTAAGTGTGCTTGACTGATGGGGTGGTACAGTGAAGCCTACAACTTGTGAACTTGTGTTTCAAAACAATTGGTATTTGTTCCCGTCTTTTTTGAAATCAATACCTTGACCCACAATGTTTTGAAACAAGTTGTTTGTAAGAAAACCTTGAGTCATTTGTTCTTTACCGTACATTGTTTATCTTCTTGGTTGAATAGTAACTTCTGTGAGTAATGCAACCTCTGTTTTCCAATGTCCTCATTTATCATTCTCGTGCTTTTCTTCATCTTTTTTTTTCCTTTTCTTTTCATATTGTATATCTTTAGACTAAGAAGTTTTATGGTCAACCACAATTTCAAGAAATAAAATCAGAAAAAATCTATCAAGCAAAGATAATGGGAAAATTAATTTCTTCGTTCCCACTTAGTCTTCACATATCTGGTTTTGACAGATTAAGTGGTGAGAGCCTTAATTGTACAACTGATGGTTGGGAAAGGTGATTTAGTATTGCACATTCTGCATTTGACATCATTTCTTCTGTTTTGGGTTGGATGGTGGATCTTATGAAATATATTTTCTGGATGAATACTGATGACTGTTTTCCGTTAGCAGGTATTCTGGAAGTGTTGCAGCAATGAGTATGGTGGGTCACATTCTGGGCCTAGGAGATAGACATTTGGATAACATTCTTGTGGATTTCTGCAGTGGTGATGTTGTGCATATTGATTATAATGTTTGCTTTGATAAAGGAAAAAGGCTAAAAGTTCCAGAGATTGTTCCATTTCGCCTTACACAAATGATAGAAGCTGCTTTAGGATTGACTGGAGTTGAAGGTACATTCAGAGCAAATTGTGAAGCAGTTCTTGGGGTCCTAAGGAAAAACAAGGACATAATATTGATGTTATTAGAGGTGTTTGTTTGGGATCCACTTGTAGAGTGGACACGAGGGGATTTGCACGATGATGCAGCAATTGGTGGTGAAGAAAGAAAAGGCATGGAGTTGGCAGTCAGCTTGAGCTTATTTGCGTCACGTGTGCAAGAAATTCGTGTTCCCTTGCAGGTACTCAATTTTCATAAAAGTTTTGGCTTTGTACCTTTCATGTACAACAATGTGCTGGTTTTGATATTATCGATGAAATGCTAAGATTGAGTAGATTCATAATGTGAACTGTATTCCCAGTTTGCTAACTTTTAAGCCTGTCTGACATGCTTGGAATTAATGCCTTTAGTGCTTTTGTCAAATATTGCATGATGTGTTTTGTTGAGTTTCATTTGTGGCAGCTTGGAAGTTCTAATTTTGCATGCAAGGGTTCTGTTAGATTTTGGGTCCCTGTGTTGATGTTATTTATGAGTAATACTCTATTCTTCTAATATTTAGGAACATCATGATCTTCTATTAGCCACATTACCAGCGGTTGAATCTGCTCTGGAGGTACAAACTTCCTGCTTGAATCTTTTTAGTCACAAAAAATTTGGTTTATTTTGAACCATAAATTGCTGACGGACAATGTATCTCAGAGGTTTGCTGATGCTCTACATCAATATGAGGTTGCGTCTGCACTTTTTCATCGGGCTGATCAAGAAAGATCAACTCTTGTTCTTCATGAAACATCTGCAAAGTCGATTGTTGCTGAAGCTACTTCTAATTCAGAGAAAACTCGTGCTTCATTTGAAATGTATGCTCGAGAATTCACACAAGCCAAGTCAGTTGTAGCTGAGAAGGCCCAAGAAGCTGCTACATGGATCGATCAACATGGAAGAACCCTTGACGGTCTGCGAAGCAATCTACTGGCGGAAATGAATTCCTGCATAATGCTGAGTACTGTGGCTGATACTTTATCTCTTACATCAGCTGTCATGGTTGCAGGAGTCCCATTGACCATAGTTCCTGAGCCCACACTAGCGCAATGTCAGGATATAGATAAAGAAGTTTCCCAGCTTATAGCTGAACTGGATCATGGATTTGAATCTGCCCTAAGTGATATTCAAGCATATTCTTTGGCTTTGCAAAGAATTCTACCTTTGAATTACCTTACGACTAGTTCTGTACATGGATGGGCACAAGTGTTACAAATGTCTGCAAATGCCCCTTCCTCTGATATCCTCTCTCTTGCCAGAAGACAGGCTGCTGAGCTTATTACTAAAGCACATGGGAACGTTATGGATTCTGTTAGATACACTCATGATGATCTTTGTTTCAAGGTGGAGAAATATGTGGCAGAGATAAGTAAACTTGAAGAAGAGTGTATTGAGCTTGTCAACTCTATTGGCTCGGAGACAGAGACAAAAGCCAAGGATCGCCTTCTATCTGCTTTCCTGAAGTACATGCAATCTGTTGGTCTTGTGAGGAAAGAAGATGCTAATTTTTTCAACCAATCAGGAAAATTAGCGTATGAGCTCACCAAGGACTTAAGTTCGCTAGGGGAGCTGGAGGACAAGAAGCATAAGGTGTTATCTATGTTAGATATAGCAGTGAGTTCCTTGTATAATGATGTTAAGCACAGAATACATGAAATTTTCTGCAATACAGATGGGGGAATAAATGCAAATCATGGGTTTGGAGCTATTTTCTCTGAGCTTGAGGAGCCAGTAGAGAAATGTGTACTTTTATCTGGCTTTGTTGGTGAATTACAAGACTTCATTGGCAAGGTCATACCCAGTATTGATACAGATTTTGGCAGTCAAAGTTCCTCTTCTGAAAAAAATTGGGCTATGGTGTTCAAAAACACTTTACTTTCTTGTAGAAACTTCATTGGCCAAATGATTGAAGCTGTTTTACTGGATGTGATAAGATCTGCTGTTGCATTAAATTCAGAAGTAATGGATGTATTTGGGTTAATCTCACAAATCCGGGGATCCATTGACACTGCTTTAGAGCAACTTTTAGAGGTTGAAGCAGAGAGGAGGACATTGGTTGAATTAGAAAAAAACTACTTTGTCAAAGTTGGCCTAATTACTGAGCAGCAGTTAGCTCTTGAGGAAGCTGCTGTTAAGGGTAGGGATCATCTTTCTTGGGAAGAGGCCGAGGAGCTTGCCTCACAAGAAGAAGCTTGTAGAGCACAGCTGGATCAACTTCATCAAACATGGAACCAGAGAGAGATGCGAACTTCTTCTCTCAAAAAGAGAGAAGCTGATCTAAAGCATACATTGGTTTCTTCTGAATCCCATTTTAATTCTCTAATTGAGGAGACAAGGGAGCCACAGGCTTTAGGAAGCAAAGCATTATTGTCCCTGCTGGTTAAGCCCTTCTCAGAATTGGAGTCTGCTGACAAATTGTTGTCAACATTTGGTGGTTCTGTTGCTTATCGTTCAGATAAGTTCTCAAGTTTGGCAGATTTGATGAGGTCTGGGTACTCTTTATCTGAATATATCTGGAAATTTGATGGTCTATTGGATAACCTGTCATTTTTCATCTGGAAAATCTTCCTTGTGGACTCTTTTCTTGATTCATGCATGCATGATGTTGTTTCATCTGCTGATCAAAATTTGGGGTTCGATCAGCTTTTCAATGTTATAAAGAAAAAGCTTGAGCTGCAACTTCAAGAGCATGTTGACCGCTACCTGAAAGAACGAGTTGCTCCTACATTTTTGGCCTGGTTAGATAAAGAAACAGAGGATATGAACCTTTTAACAGAGACAACAAAGGCTCTTTCTCTTGGTCAAATGAAAAAGGACAGTGGGGCTGTGAGGAAAGTCCAACTCATACTTGAAGAATACTGCAATGCCCATGAAACTGCTAGAGCAGCAAGATCAGCAGCTTTAGACATGAAAAGACAGGTAAATGAACTCAAAGAGGCTATTCACAAGACAAGCCTAGAAATTGTCCAATTGGAATGGATGTATGATGCATTGACTCCCTCATATGAGAACAGAGCCACATTTCAGAAGTTTCTTACTAGTGAGGATAATTTATCTTCCATTATACTAAATCTCAGCAGACCTAAGTTGCTGGACGGCATACAGTCAGCTGTAACAAAAATTGTTAGGTCAGTTGACTGTCTGCAAGCTTGTGAGCAAAATTCTATCATGGCAGAAGGACAACTTGGTAGAGCAATGGGATGGGCTTGTGGTAGTTCAAACTCCAATAGTATTGCTCACACGTCAGCCAAAACTTCAGGAATTCCTCCTGAATTCCACGACCATTTGATGAGGCGGCAACAATTGCTATGGGAAGCTAAGGAAAAGGCTTCAGATATTGTAAAAATTTGCATGTCAATTTTGGAGTTCGAAGCATCAAGAGATGGTATTTTTCAGATTGCAGGAGATGGTCATCCACCAACAGCTGGTGGTGATGGCAGGACATGGCAGCAAGCTTACTTGAATGCACTAACCAAATTGGAGGTTGCCTATCACTCTTTCGCACGTGTGTTCCCATGCTCCCTAACTTGATATATATTTTAGGCTTATGGTGATTGAAGTTCAACTAAGCTGGTGAATTTACTGTTGCTATTGTGACAGGCACTGAGCAGGAGTGGAAGCTGGCGCAAAGCAGCATGGAAGCGGCTTCCAACGGCTTGTATTCTGCAACAACTGATCTCTGCATAGCATCGCTTAAAGCACAGTCAGCTTCAGGTTAATGTGCTTTCTAACCAAGGGGAAATGCCCACACAAATTTTTGTTAGCTTACATTACACTGCATAATATTATTTGATAACAAAGGAGAGGGAAAGCACAAAGAGTGGGCAGATCATGGGGAATCTCCAATCAATCTCTAATATGTGAAAAAGAAACTTTTGGCACAATCTAAACCTATTGTTACTTGCTTGAACTTTATCTGCTAAGTCAGAATCAGAGAGAAAAAGAGAGCGAGTAGAATGTCGTCACACTATATAGGTCTGCCCGTCAATTTTTAGTTGTAGAGAAACATACACTTCTAGTAATATTCCAATATAAGACACATAGCATAAGAGTACTAGCTCTCTAATATGCCTCATGCAATTAATATTATGTAAAAAGTAATGGCAAATAGAGTACCAAATACCATTATACTTTGTACCTTTTGCTTACCAAGCTTGCATTGTAAACATCTGTGAAATTTTGCTTTCGTGTTATGCCTGTCTATTATTGTCCAATCC
>JAOTAW010066732.1:0-12226 GCA_025629945.1 Erythroxylum savannarum
TCAACTGGTAAGTGACATGCTTTGCCGAACACAAGCCGATAAGGTGTAGTTCCCAACGGTGTCTTGAAAGCCGTACGATAAGCCCAAAGAGCATCGTCAAGTTTTAAGGACCAATCCTTCCGTGACTTATCAACCGTTTTTGCTAGAATACTCTTGATTTCGCGATTAGAAACTTCGACCTGTCCACTTGTTTGAGGATGATAAGGTGTAGCAATCCGATGATAAACTCCATATTTCCGCAAAAGACTCTCAAGGGGCTTATTGCAAAAGTGAGTACCATTATCGCTCAACAAGGCCCTTGGAATTCCGAAACGGGAGAAGATATGTTTCTTTAAGAGTTTGATTATAACCTTGGAATCATTTGTGGAAGTTGCAACGGCCTCTACCCATTTCGAAACATAATCCACTGCAACAAGAATATAGAGATTGTTATGGGACTTAGGAAACGGTCCCATAAAGTCAATACCCCAAACATCAAACAATTCAACCTCAAGTATTCCAGTTTGAGGCATTTCAGATCTCCTTGAAATAGTACCCATCCGCTGGCAATTATCATATGTAGCTACATACTCCCGGGCATCACGAAACAAAGTGGGCCAGAAAAATCCTGCTTGAAAAACTTTTGCAGCTGTCTTATATGGACCAAAATGGCTACCATAAACTGTTGAATGGCAATGGTAAAGAACACTCTGGATCTCGTCCTCAGGCAAACATCGACGAAAAATACCATCTCCACAATATTTGAACAGTAACGGTTCTTCCCACACATAGTATTTAGCGTCAGAAATGAGTTTCTTCTTCTGCTGATACGATATCTCCGGTGGAAATAGTCCGCAAACAATGTAATTTACCAGATCTGCATACCATGGTGTGACCAAAGATGATATAGCCAATAAATGTTCTCCGGGAATAGAATCATCAATCGGACATTCGTCATTCGGAACAGTAATTCTAGACAAATGATCAGCCACCACATTTTCAATACCAGCTTTATCCTTAATTTCAATATCAAATTCTTGTAACAATAACACCCAACGGATAAGTCGTGGCTTGGAGTCTTTCCTCTTCAACAAAGGCCGAATAGCTGCATGATTTGTAAAGACAACAACTTTAGAGTTCATTAGGTAAGATCGAAACTTTTCAAGAGCAAAGATAACAGCTAAAAACTCTTTTTCTGTGGTAGCATAATTGATTTGAGCCTCGTCAAGAGTTCGGCTAGCATAGTAGATGGCATAAGGCTTGTTGTCCTGTCTTTGTCCCAAAATAGCTCCCAAAGCATGATCACTCGCATCACACATAACTTCAAATGGAAGATTCCAATTAGGTGCTTGCATAATTGGAGCTGAGACTAAAGCTTCTTTCAACCTGTAATAAGCACTCAAACAATCCTCATTAAATTCAAAAGGTATATCCTTGACAAGTAGACGTGTTAAAGGTTTTGCAATTTTAGAGAAATCTTTAATGAATCGTCGGTAAAATCCAACATGTCCAAGAAAACTTCTCACACCTTTGACAGAAGTAGGTGGAGGCAATTTTTCAATGACTTCCACTTTTGCTCTGTCAACTTCAATACCTTTATTAGAAACCAGATGACCAAGTACAATCCCCTCCTGAACCATAAAGTGACACTTTTCCCAATTCAAAACTAAATTAGCCTCTTCACATTTAGCCAACACTTTGGATAGATTTTGCAAGCAATCATCAAATGACAAGCCATAAACAGAGAAATCATCCATAAATACCTCCATTATATTTTCAATGAAATCAGAAAATATGGCCATCATACAACGTTGGAAAGTAGCAGGGGCATTACATAGCCCAAAAGGCATTCTCCTATAGGCAAAGGTACCATATGGGCAAGTAAATGTGGTTTTGGCCTTATCTTGTGGGTGAATGGGGATTTGAAAGAATCCTGAGTACCCATCAAGATAACAAAAATGAGAATTCCTAGCAAGCCTTTCTAACATTTGGTCGATGAAGGGAAGAGGAAAATGATCTTTCCTAGTTGCAGAATTCAACTTACGGTAATCAATACACATTCTCCAGCCAGTAACAGTCCTAGTCGGAATGAGTTCATTCTTTTCATTGGTTACTACTGTCATCCCTCCTTTTTTAGGAACTACATGAACTGGACTAACCCACTTACTATCTGAGATAGGATAAATTATTCTGGCATTCAGCAATTTCAAAATTTCCTTTTTGACCACTTCTTGCATACTAGGATTTAATCTCCTTTGATGTTCAATTGTAGGCTTATGGTCATCTTCCATAAAGATACGATGCATGCACACAGAAGGATGAATTCCTTTAAGATCATCTAACGAATATCCTATGGCTTTCCTATGCTTTCTTAACACTCTAACAAGTTTTTCAGTATCAACAGCATTCAAGTTAGCATTTACAACCACAGGATATGTAGAATTTGGGCCTAGAAATTCATACCTTAAAGTTGAAGGAAGAGGTTTGAGTTCTACCTCAGGTGCTTTCACGTCAGATTGTTGTTGATCCATTTCTAGAACTTCAAAGTGCTCTTCTGTTGCTGTGTAGGACGTAGGAAGATTTGCTAAAGCTTTAGCAATCATGGCTACTCCTGGAATCTCATCACTTGGTGTTCCATTAGTAATTAAACATTGCTCAAGAAAATCAGTTGAATGTTGGTTAGACAAATGAGCATTGACAATAGAATCAACAATATCAATTCTACAACAATCATCAGACAAGCTTGGAAATTTTGTAGCTTTTGAAAGATCAAATTGAATGCAATCCTCACCAATTTCAAAGGATAATTTGCCATTTTTCACATCTATTTGACATCCTGCTGTAGCCAGAAATGGCCTTCCAAGTATGATTGGGGTGCGGGTGTCTTCTTCCATTTCCAAAATGACAAAATCAACAGGCACATATAAATTCCCTACTTTAATAGGCACATCCTCCAATACACCAACAGAATATTTAACAGAGCAATCAGCCAATTACAAGGCAACAGTAGTTGGTGTCAACTCTCCTAAATCAAGTTTACGACACAAAGATAATGGCATTAAACTCACACTTGACCCTAAATCACACAAAGCATGTTCAATTGTAACTTTGCCAATTTGGTAAGGAATTGAAAAGCTACCAGGATCTTTGAGTTTTGGAGGAAGTTTATTTTGAATGGCAGCACTACATTCAACAGTCAAAGCAACAGTTTCATGCTCTTCTAACTTTCTCTTGTTAGATAAGATTTCTTTGAGAAACTTAGCATAAGAAGGCATTTGAGAAAGTGCACCAGTGAAGGGAATATTAATGTACAACTTTTTAAGCACTTCTAAGAATTTCCCAAACTCAGCATCTAATTTGGCTTTGGCCATTCTATGATGAAAAGGAATTGGTGGAGTGTATGGTTTAGGAGGTGGTAGACTTGATTTCTTAGAAATATCAACATCCCCACTTTCATTATCTTCCTCAATTTCAATCCTCTTTCCTTTATCCTGAGTTTCAACCAAACTCTCGTTGTCAACCTCATTCCTAGGACCATAGGGTCTTGCCAATTGTTTCCCAGTTCTCAATGTTACAGCTTTACAATGCTCACTAGGGTTTGGTTCAGGTTGACTAGGTAATTTTCTTGGTGATGGGTGTGATGAACTAGCCTAATTTGCTATTTGATTTTCAAGCATCTTATTATGAGCAGCCAATAAGTCTACCTTAGAGGTTAATTGCTTGATTGTTTCATCTTGTTGTCTCTGAGCTAATAACATGGATTCCATCATACTTTCCAGGTTTGATTTTGGATTTCCTGAGGGGTTAGGTGGTCTTTGAAATCCATGAGGTTGCCTAACATTTTGCTGAAATGGAGGATTTTGATTATTTCTCCAGGAGAAATTGGGATGGTTCCTCCAAGCTGGATTATAAGTGTTTGAATGAGGCTCAAATTGAGGTCTTGGAGGAAGACTGTTTATAGCATGAACTTGATCACTACTCTGATCTTGGGCAAAAGGATTACCGACTTGACAATGGACAGATAAATGATCAACAGATCCACAAATTTCACATGCAGAAGTAGAACTACTAGCATTCACAGAATTAACATTCAAACGATCTAACCTGTTAGTCATGGCATCAACTTTAGCAGAAAGAAGTGTGAGTGCATCAACGTCATACTTACCTGGAGTGCGTTTTGTTGTTCCTCGTTCATTGGACCATTGATAATGATTGAGAACCATTTCTTCAATGAGGTTGTATGGATCTACATATGTTTTATTCAGGATTGCTCCCCCAGTTGCAGCATCGATTAGAGTCCTTATTGACTGAAGCAATCCATTGTAGAAGTTATGAAGAACCATCCAATTCGGCAAGCCATAGTGCGGGCACAACCGAAGTAACTCTTTATAACGGTCCCATGCTTCATAAAGCGTTTCATCATCTTTCTGCGTGAATGTTGGAGGAAAGTATTTTGCTAAAAATGCCCTTGAAAGCTGCTCCCAAGTAGTGATTGAGCCTGCTGGAAGCGAATGAAGCCATGCTCTTGCCTTATCCCTTAAAGAGAATGGAAAAAGACGAAGTCGAATAGCATCAGAAATGACTCCATTCATCTTCAAAGTGTCACAAACTTCAAGGAAAATTGTTAGATGCATATTTGGATCTTCAACTGGTGATCCCCCAAACTGTGACTGTTGCACCATAGAAATAAGAGTTGGTTTCAACTCAAAATTGTTTCCATCCACAGTCGGGTTTCTAATACCCGAAGTACTTTCTTGAATCCCTGGCTCTGCATAGTCTCGGAGCCTAGGCCCTACTCCTTCTGCCATTGTATTACTACCGCTAGAAGTTGCCACCTTCTTCTTGTTTTCAAACCACTGTTTCTTCCTTCTGTGATACGTTCGCTCGATTTCCGAATCAAATGGGGCTGTGAAAGTAAATTGCATATAAATTGTGCTTAACCACTGCACGAACAACACAAAGGATAATGAACAATCTGATGAAAGAAATAAATACCAAGTAACCTAAAACGAAAAATTGAAATAAAATTGAAATAAGAAAAGCTTAGTCAATTTTGTTCAGAAAAATTCAATATTTGACACAGGTCCCCGACAACGGCGCCAAAAACTTGATAGCCTCTGCAAGTGCACAGATTTAGTTGTAGTAATCAAGTGTCGATCCTCAAGGACTAGGTCAAATTACTAAATTTATACCTCCTAAATTTGCTAAGCAATCAATTAAGAAAGTTATGTTGTTAAGGAAATTGCAAAGTACGATAAACGGAATTTGTGCTAATATTCTAGGAATGTATTCCAACGAAGAAATTAAGTACTTCCTTATGAAATAAATCGCTGATCCAGCACGCAACTAACAGCTGTCGATCAATTCTTTCGAAGTAACCAACGTATTGATTCCAATTTTTAAACCAATTTCTTAGATTAAAAACCGAATTCAACTCAATTAACACCTTTGGATTCTTACGAAACTTCTAATGAAGAAAATCTATTTCTAGACTTCCAATCAATTAGACCTAATCTAGCAATTCAGATATTAAACATCACCTTTCAGTACGTAATTTAATACCCATCATATTCAATTAAGAACCCTAGATTAGAAAGATCAGATCAATAATTGACGAAATAACTTTACTGAAATTTAATCAACATTGAAATAAGAAATACATCATAAGGTTTAATACAAAATTCCTTAGTTAAAATAAACATCCTAGAATAAAGAAATTTAAAGATCCATAAAAGAATTAATCATAAAAATAAAATGAATAATTAACATCAACATGAAAGAAGAAATTGAAAATAGAAAGAGGAGGAAAAAGGAACTCCAATTTTGTCTTGGATCTTGATCTCTCAATCTCCAATTCTCCTTGTCGATCCCCTGTTCTCCTTCTCCCTGTCGAAGTCGTCTATTTAAAACCAACCACCTTTTTCGTGCCTTCCCCCACCAATTTAAAACCCAGTAACCGTCAAATATATCTGCACTACACAGGCTGTGTGAAATCACACGGTCTGCCCGTGTAACAATCGGGTAAACTTGCGTGCGTTTGTCTTCAATTTACACGGGCCGTGTGAAATCACACGGCCTGACCGTGTAGCTTTCGGAAAAAACTGGCGCATCCTCTTTCCAATTGCACAGACCGTGTCCGTGTCATTGTACACGGTCTAACCGTGTACATCTTCAGAACCTGCAAAATCGACCCAAATACCCATAGCAGTACCAAATTCTCCAAAAACTAAAGAAATACACAACAATTAATATAAAACCAATGACAAAATAGATCCGGAAAATAACAAAAACAATGATATATCAGCCATTACTAATCAATCTAAGCAAAAATTTAAGTTTACTCTAAGTAAACATGAAAGCCGCTTTTCAATGCATGTCATTACGAATCCTTAAATCCTAAGCCAAGTTCACTTAATCATTTTATCAAACACCTCATGTGCATGACTTTTAAGTCATATTTTCAAGACTTTATCATAATAATTCATGCTCCTATAACAAACACTTCCAAACAAGAATACATTTCACCACTTCATTCAATCCAATTCCCTTCATTTAAGCTATATTCATCATAATTTTACAACTCATTACATTAGTCCTTTTCTTCTACCATCATTTCAACCAAGCCTTATCCAATATACATCTTCTTCATTTTTCATCGTCAATTCATATTATACATATACAATTAACACCATAGAATTCATTTAAACCATCAATTTCAAAACATATTTAAAAATTCACAAACTTTCACCAAAAAGAGAACATTTTGGTTTTGGCTTAAGGGGACTTCTCCATGACTCATTTCATTCATCTAAACCATGTTTCATGCATATTCAAGCATGGAGAACATCATATCTTAACACCAAACTCACATTCATAATGTAGAGAGAGATGATACAAAATTTACCTTAACTTTCCTTTGATGATATCTTAAAATCCTTTGAGAATTTCTCAAATTTAATGATAGATTTGAGTTCCTTGATCCTAAATTAACTTAGAACACCTTGATTTGAGTTGGAGAATCTAAAAGAATGGAAGAATTTTATTGATGGCCGAATGGGTTCTTCTCCTCCTCTCATCTCCTTTCTTATCTTTTCCTTCAATTAAAACAAAATGTTTCTAGTCTTTAACGGTGGGGTGCACGACCATACAAGGAAGAAGGATTTAGAGTATTGACTCTTCTTTGACCAAATTTGTTGACATTACCTTTTTGCCCTTAGCCTATGTGAAATTACCATTATACCCTCCTAACCTTTTCTAAATTTGCAATTAAACTCAAAATTTTGGGAATGACCAAAACATTTATTTTTATTTTGGTCCCCGGACTTTTGACAATAGTAATTAAGCCCCTTAACTTTATAAAATTACGTATTGATCCTTCAAGAATTTAAAATTACAACTAAGTCCTTTAACTTTTAACAATTGGCAAATAAGCCCTTATGCACATCAACTTTTCCAATTAAGCTTTCTAAGTGTCCAATAAATCTATAAATCATGAATAATCACCTCTAAGGCACTAGAACACATTTAAGTCAGCCACCATGGTCATATCCATCCAATGGACTCAGTTTTACACACTTAGAAGCTTATATTTCAGAAATCTACAGGATTTCGTATACCGATGAACTCTAAGTTCATATAAGGGCATATAACATTATAAATCACTAACATATATGCCCAGAAGGATTTAAATACATCTTTGAACTCATATACAACCATGTATATATCGATATACAATAGAATCTCCAAGTATAGACCAATACAAAAGGGCTCAGAGAGTCCGGTGTGACACTTAGTGGGATGATCGTAGCTATGATTTTGGACTTTTGTCACGATCGTGGAAAAATATGCCACGATCCTAGAACCTCCATCGTCCTATTGTCATGATCGTGGCCTATTGGCCACAAGCATGGCCCTGGTGATCGTCGTCGAGCTTTACAATTATAGCCCTCAAATACTATAAGTGCACGGGTGGTGAATTGTTGTAATTGAAAGATCGATCCCACAAAGAGGGTGAACTAATCTAATTTTAGGGTGTCTAAGTCTTGAAGGTGATCACAACACCCAATCAATAAAACACAAAATCAACTATATAAACATTAAATCAAAGCAAAATTCTGAAGGAAGAGTTGAAGCATCGTCAATAATCCAAAATCCATTTCAATCTTAGACATTAAATGCAAAAAAAAATGAAATGAAAAGGAAATAGAACTTGGGTCGGACAATCCAGGAAGGAAACAACATAGGGAGACCACTTAATCTGAGAAGCAGTTGCATTGAGACCCACTTCTACTTCCTCTTCTTCTTCTCTCTCTCTTGAACCTTCCAAAAGTGGTAGAATGTAGAAGCTCCTTTAGGGTTACATTCTTAGGTCTTATATAGTATTTCCAATTAGTGCAATCTCAAGGTCTTTTTAGGGTCCGAAAGGTAAGAAAAATCCCTCAAAAACTTAAGTCGAGACTGTTGTCTATGTATCTGTCACGTAGGGTTTTTAATTCTGTCACAATCGTGGCCCATAACGACACGATCGTGGCTCCCTACACCAGCTTCTGTCACAATCGTGGCATATTCCCCATTATTGAGGCTCCTTGCTCTTGCTTCTGTCACGATCGTGGCATATTTGCCACAATCATGGCCTTGGGTTACTCTTTAGGTCTTCTCCGAATTTCCTCTAATTGCCCTGAAACACAAACAAACACATCAAGGCACCTTATAAATATAAAATTGAAGCTCAACATCATATTCCAACATACAAACACTTAAAACAAAAATATTTACTAACTAACACAATTCTAAACTAAACACCCACTAAATAATCAAATTAACAATTAAACACGCACTAAACTACCGACAAGCACACGATGCAATCTACACCTATTAACATCTCCATACTTAAACGTTTTCTTGTCCTCAAGAAAAATAAAGCAAACAAACAAACATCAATAATAAAAACACAAAACACGCAAATGCGATAGTGAGGCAATGGTATTAGACTTAACGAAGAGAATTTAACTTCGAACACAATCTCTCAAATTGTTCTAACTTATTAACTTGTGAAATCTATGTCTAGGTACCTTAGACTAAATATATAAACTAATTAAAATTTTAATGTTAAGTCTATTTACCCCTATCACTTGCACACACACACATTGATAATCATTTGGTCAATCAAGCTTGTAACTATTGCTAAGTAAGTTTTCATGAAAAGTCAAGCTACTTACAAGTTTGGTTGGTTTTTATTTATCAAATATTCTTTTTGTTAAGTTTTTTTTCCATGAACTTAACCATTTTACGCAGAGACAAAAATTTGTGATGAATGTCAATCCGGTTACTCAACTAGGTCATGTTTTTATCAAATGGATTAGTTAGAATGTCATTATAGCCTTTTTACATGGAGGCAAGCATTTGTTATGAATTTCAATCTTGTTATTTGGCTACATCACATTCTTAGTTGGCTACTAGCTCTATTCATAACCGGAAGGCCAGTGGAATAGTTATTTAATTGAAATTTATACATACACATTTTTTAAACATATTACCTACCTTATTGCTTTACCTAATCATTCTTATGAAAATATAATGGCAATGCTACTTATTTGACTGGCCTAAAATTATAAATGAACCTGGCAACTTCTTAGGGTGAATAAACTAACACCGTATCCTAATTAAACTGCATCTTTAGGTAAAGTAACCTAGGTCACTAATTTTGCAAGCTAATAAATTTTCACTACCTAAAAGACTATGTCTAAGGCTAAATCTATCCCACTAAGTCCTAGTCATTAACACAATCACACGAATGAAATCACGCAAACCTAAATAGACCATCATACAATATGAAAAATTCACACATGAAGTAAAAACACACAACCCTCCCCACACTTAAACAACACATTGTCCTCAATGTGAGAAGGGTACACAAACACACAAAGGGGGAATAAGAACCATAATATACAAAAATAAGAAGAAAATACTAACATAAATGAAAAGAAAAGGGTTAGAACATAAAACCATCAAGGTGACTGAAGTAGTGATGGTGTCAAAGATGGAGACCCACTTGACACCAAGCTAGGTTCCCTTTCTTATAATTGATTTAAAGAAAATAAGAGAGTTAGCAATCCAACCATTCCACTTCATTAAAAGCTTATTTTAAAATTTAAAACAAATCTAACTATATAACAATTTAAATCCAACTACGAAACGTGCTATGTTATGGTCATTAGCTTGACCTTCATCCTTTAAAACTCAACTATGATCAATTATAAGTGACTTGCTTCCACCCATGATATCTAATTTCAGTTTTGTAGCTAATAAGTAAGCTAGAAATTGCATAATGATCAGAAGGACATTATTGGTAAAATTAAGAAATCCAATTAATTTCAGTAATGTCCTTTTCACTAACGAACTGTTAAAAAATAGGGAATAATGAAACTACCTGAATCTTCTATTAAGTCTCGCAGTTTGTTTGGTAAAAGGATGAGTTGTTCTTGTCCTTCCTTAGTCACCCCCTTTTCTTCTTCTTTTTTTGAGTCACGAACAGAGACTTTTATAGCTTCTTTAAACTCGATGTTCGTTGTCATCTGTTTTTCTTCCCTTTGCTATTTTAAAGATTCAAAAACATCAATTCTCCTAAATGAGTCACCCTCTTTTTCATTCTTTAATACATCATTCATATTGAATGTCACTTGGACATTACTAATCCGAAGGATAATGTTCTCTTCAAAGACATCTACTAAAGTTTTTTCGATGTTTAAGCATGGTAAACCAAGATTTGGCAGATAATATGGGGGCAGCCTTTTCTTCATCCTCGTTCTGCATTTCTTAGTCTTCTACAAGGTGGGGTTCAACTTAATTTATTGCTAGTTCTTTTAGCTCTACCCCATTCCTACGTGTGATAGCCTAACTTGGCTCTATTAAATTTACTTTCATGCTGCGCATACAATTTTCCACACATCTCTTACAAAAATCCCTGGAAAGCTGGCCCATTTGAACCTTTAGGATATGAATAGAAGAGACATGATCTTTCGTTACTTGCTCAAACTTCTCTTCCATTCTTTTCTGGGTCTCTTCAATGTCTATAAGTCTATCTATGATTTTGTCCACCTTAGAATCCCATGAATTGGATTGATCTTGCTAAAATCCTAATAGGACTTGATGTCCCATGGGAGTCCTTACATTGTTAGACCAATAGAAATCTGGGTTGTTTTGCCACCCTGAAGTGTATGTGTTCATATAAGGATGATAATTTTAATTTTTCTCGCTAAATTGTGCCTTATTGAAGTTCGCAAGAGTTCCTTGCTCCCTATAATATATATCCTCCATCATTGTTCTTTCCATTTCTTCTTGGCATTTAACCTTCTTGATTCCTCATAGTTAGCTTATGATGTCTAAAAGATGTGCCTTCGACTTACGCACAAAATTCCTTCCTTTTTATGTTTTTAGATTTTTTTAAACCTTAGATAAAAAAGAATTAAAGTAATCCTACGCCTCCCGAATAATGGTGCTAAAAACTTGATCGTATTCGTCGATCTTTACAATTATAGCCTTCAAATACCGCAAGTGCATGGGTCGTGAATTATAGCAATTGAAGGGTCAATCCCACGAGGAGGGTGAACTAATCTAAATCTAGGGTGTCCAAGGCTCAAAGAAATAATAAATAAAGTGAATTAAAATTGAAACAAGAACAAAAACATGGGAATTTGATTGGAGGGATTTAGCTCAAGAAATTAACATAAAATAAGAATTGAAATTGAGCAAGACAAAAGGTCACAATGGAAATTAGTCAAGAGAACTTACCAAGTTGTGAGAGAGAGGATTCTACCTATTATTAATGTTATCCCAACCAATTATGTGTTATCTGGTTGTCGGTTCTAGAGTATCACAGGGGAATTACTCTCCCTCGAGTTAAAATCTCACGTCTTAAATCATTAACCCTAATTAAATTGTGGAATTTTCAATCTCTCAATTAACAAAAGACCTATAATTAAAATTAGATTGGAAGCTCTCTACTAAACTACTAGGTCTCACATGGGATCTCTGTCCGCTCGAAAACTGATATGATTAACTACGTGGTCTATTAGATCGCCCAACTGTCGTTAACCTAATCCAATCGTTTGTATCAGGCTCACCCTCTCGGTTTGTTACCGAAATATGCAAAAATTGAAGTTAATCACAACACCCAATTAATAAAAAACAAAATTGACTATATTAACTTAAATCAAAGTAAAATCCTAAAGGAGGAGTTAGAACATTG
>JAOTAW010066796.1:0-12207 GCA_025629945.1 Erythroxylum savannarum
TGTTCTGTTAAATGGCTCAAAACACAAAATCAATTCCATTCCAAGTTGGTCTTCTCAGTTTTGATATCTTGACTTGGGCTAGATGTGTGGAAATTATGTATGTCAACCTGTTGATGGTTTTAGACTGGTTTAATGTTCTCTCTTTGTACAAATTCCATGAACTAGCTTTGTTTATGGAACCTGTTACAGGTGCAGATCTGCAGATTTATCCTAATCAACTTGATTTAGTCTCAGTTTTCAGACCTGCGAGGTCGGTTGATGAATTCTTGCAGAATAATGCCGGAGGTGGTTCCGGTGTTATCAATACCAACTTTCTTTACTTTCCAAATACCAAGTTCTTCTTTGCCGTGTCTATGTATTTGGGATTACAAGATCCAACATGCAAATGGAAAGAGTTGAACCAGTCAAATCAATATTGCAGCTAACTTCTGACCAAGTACTACGGCTTATCAACTCTTAAGGGAGAAGATTAGTGTTTATATAAGAAATAACATCCAAATTAATCATTGGACCTTTTTTTTTAATAAAAGATTCTCTAAACTTGAGTCATCAAAACTTGTAAGACATAATTAAAGATGAGAAACTATATTTTATCATAAACTTTGATCTCTTATTTGTCAAAAAGCGAAGAGTATATTTTGTTTCTTGAACTTCAACCTCTGATTGGTTAAATTAAAAAACCTAGATGGAACTTTCAGTTGGCATCATATACAATTCCTTTAGAATCGTTTGATCATTCCAGGTATTGAAAAGGAATACTAAATGGAGAATATAGGAATAATCTACTGATAAAGACTCTCCAGTTGTCATGTTCAAAGAAGCCAATGAACTAACTGACCAATATTAATGTATCGACTTTGTAGACTGTATTGATTTATTCAGGCCGGCCAAGTTTCAATGTCTGCAATAGTTTGAAGATAGTTGAGGGTGGAAATCAGCATAAACCTTCCATTTTTCTATAATTGTGGACTGACACTTAGCTTATTGACTATGTGCTCTAGACAGACATATAAGCTTTTTCTGACAGGGCAATTGCAATTACTCTATAATAAGTAGAGAATGGTTTTCATGTGTGATGATGAAGGCTACTTGAGCTGGAATTTAGATGATATTCAGCTGATGTTCGATCGAAAATGAGAAATTTGTGCTTTCAGTTGCAGAAATATATGCAGAAAGAGTTAAGAAACTTACACGCATGCTCTTCTGGTCATTTACAGAAAGTAAGCCTTCCTTCTTTGGCATCAACCTGGTAAGGCCAATTCATTCCAGCTCCATTATGACATGAATATATTTGACTTTCTGATTTTGCAACAGAAGCTCCTAAAGAACTACCCTCTTTTCATGTGCTCTTCAAAAAGTTCCACAAATAAAGACTTTCCAGAGAGTTTGACCTGTTTCTATGATTCCCTTGCGTTCAAAGGGGGCACTGGCCAATGCCTTGTAACCAGGAGTAATAGGGTCTCAAACCTTGAGCTGACCTCTCTTCTTCTTAGACTGAAATAATAGATGGTAAAGATCATTTAACTTACAGAGTCCAACATGTCTTACTTTTACTTGATCATCATCTTCCCTTACTACAACTTGATCCTTTTGGAAACTTCTTCAATAAATTAGTTATATCACATAAACTTCTTTAAAAACTTCTACTGATTTTTTTTTTTAAAAAAACAAACAAACAAACAAACGTACCTTAAGCGACCACTTGTTAAATTAATCACCTTTCTTGCTTTAGCCAATTAGATTTCTGCTTTTAAGGAGAGTTGGGAGTCTATGCTCCAGTTGCCTGTGTAAATTCTTGTTGATTGCAAAGACTTGCACAGGAGTCAATGGTCGATTTGTCTGTTTCAGTCCTTGTCACCATTGAAGTACCATCCTGTCTCTCACCAAAATTGGGTGGAAAATTAATGGTTGGTTATGGCGGCTTATCAACTTGTAATGACATATTTAACCAGCCATTGGTACATAACCTATCATTGAAAGTTCACAGGGCCTAATTATAAACAAAAACAGAATATGAGTTGAAAAGGATGATTATATTCAATTAAAGAGAAGAAATATATACACAAGAGTTACAACAGAATTTCTGTAAAGGCTCCTTCAAAAGTGGAGATAAAGTGATAAACTCAAACAAATCTAAAACAAACCATAAATGTAGGAACTGAATAACAATACACCAGAAGACCAGGTCAACAAGTAACAGCTATTACAACATGTGATAATATACCCCCTCAAGCTAGATGGTGAGAAACAACACATAGCTTGAACAGATGACGATGGAAAGCAGTTTTGGGAAGTGGTTTCGTGAGTGTATCAGCAGTCTGATCTGAACTGAATATGTGAATGACATAAAGCTGCTGATTTTGAATGTGTTGCCTAACATAATGGAAGTCGACGACTACGTTCTTCATGCGACTACGAAGGGCAAGGTTATGACACAAGTTGTAACTAGTTAATTGTCACAATAGATTGTCGGTGGCTGAGATACTTCTATTGAATTTTTTCCATATGCTTTTTATGTGAAGGACTTGAACACGCAGAATCTGCTGGTTTATGGCCAGAACAGGGATGGACTTTACGAGTGGCCTGACCTTATTGCTAACAAGTCACATAAATAAATGGCTTGGATCTTATAGAACAGAATTGGTACACAAAGACAGAGGATTTCATGCCATTGTACTTGGCATCTTGGACATCCTCACTCTCAAGTTTTTTAATTTATTCTCAATAAATTTTCTTTGCATGTTCCCCTAAAGACAAATTTACCCTTTGTAACTTTTGCTGATCAGAATAAAATTCATCGGTTTCCATAAACTCTTTTATCTCTCGCCAGTGATGCCCCACTCAAAACTTTTTTTAGTGATTTATGGGTCCATCACCCACTCTTTCTATTGACCAAAAACGCTATTACTGCATTTTTGTTGATCATCACACCAAATACATGTGGCTGTACACTCCTAAACATAAGAATGAGGTTAGAGATATTTTCTCCAAATTTCATCCACTAATGGAAAAAAAATTTCAAGACTAAAATCATGTCTCTCTACTGATGGTGGAGGAGAATTTAAAAGTCTTGATCCCTACCTTCTTTCCAGTGGAATTGAGCACTTAATACTAATAATCAGAAGTTTCTGCGACCTTTCAATCTTGGGCAACTTGGCTTTTGAAAGAGATTAGCGAAAGATTAGTTTCATGTCAAAGGCACAAAATTTGTGCTTCAAACTTAACTCCATGCAGGCCTTGTTGGGTTAAACTTTTCTCCCGAGCATCTGAAAAAGTCTCTGTCAGTCGACAAGGTAGGGATCTATTAATAGGGAAAGGTAATCAAACCCCTTTTATCTTCATAGCCTCAACTGAAAAGTTGCATCTTACAATGGCTTCCTTTTTTCTTCATTTGATCCTTTGTTTGCTACTATTTTTGTTGCCAAGTTGTTCTGTTGCTCAAACTGGACGAGATGTTAGAGTAGGGGATTCCCTTACTGCTGCTGCTGAAAATTCTTCATGGATTTCACCTTCTGGTGAATTTGCCTTCGGTTTTTATCAACTTGAAAGCAACAAAGATCTCTATTTGCTTGCTATATGGTATGCTAAAATACCACAAAGAACCATTGTTTGGTATGCTAATGAAGGTGTTCTTGCACCAAAACAGTCCAAAGTTGAGCTCAATAGCAGCCAAGGGCTTGTCCTTATCGATGACCGAGGCAACCAACTGTGGACATCTCCTATCAAAAGTGGTGTTGTTGCTTCTGGTTCCATGATAGATTCAGGCAACTTTGTGCTTCAAGACAGTAGTTCTGATATGCTTTGGGAAAGCTTCAAGGATCCTGCTGACACAATATTGCCTGGACAGGTGTTGGATAGGGGAATGAAGCTATCTTCTCGACAATCAGAAACCAATTTTTCAAAGGGTAGGTTCCAACTACAACTCCAAGAAGATGGGAATCTGGTGCTTGCTACCATAAACTTGCCTTCTACTCATGCCAACCAGCCTTATTATGAAAGTGGCACCAAAGGTGAATCCAGTATATCAAGTCCAGGCTACCAGCTGGTGTTTAACTCGTCAGGGTACTTGTATGTGTTAAGAGAGAACAACCAGACAGTCATGCTAACACAAACAATGACAGCCTCAAGTACAAACTTCTATCACAGGGTAAGTATCAATTTTGATGGAGTTTTCACTCAGTATTACTAACCCAAAACATCTGCAGGAGATCAAAATTGGACTGCTCTCTGGTCTGAACCAGATGACATTTGCATACGCAATCGTGTTACGACTGGTAGTGGTACCTGCGGCTATAACAGTTACTGCACCTTGCAACCAGACCAAAGACCATCCTGTCAATGCCCAGATGGATATTCTTTACTTGATCCAAATGATTCTTACGGTGCTTGTAAACCAAACTATACACAAACCTGTGGAGAAGATGAGGGTGGTCCAGTGGAAAATTTGTATGATTTTGAAGAGCTAACTAACGTAGATTGGCCAACGGCTGATTATGCCCTCTTGCAGCCTTAAAGTGAAGAGCAATGCAAGCAATCTTGCTTACATGACTGCATGTGTGCTGTTGCTATTTTCAGGACAGGTGATATGTGTTGGAAAAAGAAGCTGCCACTCTCAAATGGTAGAGTAGACATGAAAAATAACGGGAAAGCACTTATCAAAGTCAGGATAGGTAATGTTAATCCCAGGGAACCCCACATGCCTGTTCCAGTGAAAAATGTGAAGAATAAAGCCGATCAAATCCTGATTGGATCAGTGCTTTTGGGTTGCTCTGCGTTCTTCAACTACTTAATGTTAAGTGCACTATGTTTGGGATTCTTCTTCATCTACAGAAGAAAAAGCACAAAAGCTCCATATCAGAGTAATATTGTTGAAACAAACTTGAGATGCTTTACATATAATGAGCTCTTAGAGTCTACAGATGGGTTCAAAGAAGAGTTGGGGAGAGGAGCTTTTGGAGTTGTCTATAAAGGAGCATTGCGGATAGGTTCAGGTGTTCTCGTAGCAGTGAAGAAGTTGCATCATGTACTGCAAGGTGATGGTATAAAGGAATTCAAGACCGAGGTAAATGTGATAGGACAGACACATCACAAGAATCTGGTTCGACTGCTCGGATTTTGTGATGATGGTGAGCAACATCTATTAGTTTATGAGTACCTAAGCAATGGAACCTTGTCAAGCTTTCTTTTCGGAGACACGAGGCCTAGTTGGAACAAGAGGATCCCGATTGTTTTTGGAATTGCAAGAGGACTACTATACTTGCATGAAGAATGCAGTACTCAGATTATCCATTGTGATATAAAACCACAAAATATACTTCTTGATGACTATTACAATGCAAGGATTTCTGATTTTGGATTAGCAAAGCTTCTGGTGTTCAATCAGAGCCAGACCCTTACTGCCATTAGAGGAACAAAAGGGTATGTTGCTCCTGAATGGTTTAGGAACCTGCCTGTCACGGTTAAAGTTGACGTGTACAGCTTCGGTGTCCTACTTCTGGAGATCATTTGTTGTAGAAGGAGTGTGGACCCCAAGGAGAGCATACCAGAGAAAGCAATTCTGACAGATTGGGCTTATGATTGCTACTGTGAAGGAGGCTTGGACGCTCTGGTAGAGTATGAACCAGAGGCCTTAAAGGACAGAGCAAGGCTGAAGAGGTTTGTAATGGTTGCCATTTGGTGCATCCAGGAAGACCCTTCACTTCGACCCAACATGAGGCAAGTCATACGAATGCTGGAAGGAGTCTGTGAAGTTCCAATTCCACCTTGTCCTTTCCTATTCAACATTCAAACTGATACCCCAACTACTGCGTTGAAGCATGAAACTTCATTATCTGTTGGTAGTATTTAATAATTTTTGTCACTAGTCTTTGAACTGGACCAGCAATTGAATCACTTCTTTACGTTGTACTTTAATTAGGCTTCATGTTCTTCGGACATACATTGCGATATTGGTTTTCATCCTATTGATTACTTGATCATGCAAGTGGGTGTGATCCATGTATGGCAACTTCTAGAACAAAAACATAGCTTACTCACCACTGTTTGAACTTCCTGCATTTGAGGATAACTTTGGAGTAAAGCTATGTCTTCAGGATTTCTGTAACAACCAACAAACTTGGAAATGAATGTTGAATTGTGTTGTTTTATGCAACCTGCTGTATTGAAGCTTGTGGAGAACCTGGCTATGGCAGTCCAGGTGAGAGGAAAGGGAGGCTGAAGATCAAGCTGAAGGTTCCTAGACTTATGAGGAAACTAGAGTTAATGATTTTGGGAATAATTCAGAAGTCCATGCATTCAAAAAATGAAATTCAGATGATTGAAGATCAAGGCAAGAAGAATGAAGAAAAGGTTGAAGTAAGTTGCAGTGGAGGCGAAGGAGAGATGTTCGCAAAGGAGAGTACCTGCGAGACGATCCTACTTGCGAGAGTACCTGCGAGACGATCCAACCTCCAAGAAGATCCAAGACAATCCAACCTGCGAGACGATCCTGAAGCAGAAACAAAAGTTGTAATGAAGCCGTCAAGGCACTTTACCAAAGTTGGAGAAAGAAAGGAATTCAGAGCATGATCTGTAAGAATAACCAAGCAGTAGGCATGCATCTCATACAAAGATAATGTACGTACAGATCCATGCATATAACAACATATATTAACCGTATATATATGTGTAGCAGCGGAAGACAAAAATAACATAATACCTCCAGCCATTGCCCGTAGATCTGAGAAGTGTTGCTGTCGCGTTTGTTCTATCCTCTTCCTTAAGCAACAACGATGGTGTCAATAATGCTTGGCGAGGACAGGACCGAGGTTGTTTTTAACAACCAAAAAACCACTCAATACTCTCTGGCCATCACAGAGAATAATAGTTGGGTAGATGGGCAACCAACGATAGTGGGTAGGGTATTCCACTTATAAATGGACCATACTTTAATTATGAGAATAAACTTTACATGATCATCTGAGTATGTATAGTTCGTACAACATGTATACACTTATGGTCCTGCCATTATCAGAACATCGTTTTCATGTAGCCTCCAAAACCAGTAGCTTTTAATATATGTCAGCTACTGTTATGAGTTTTTTTTTTAGTTGATCAAATGAGAACATGGAACGTGTTAAAATCTTCTCTCTCAGATCATAGGTATTTTTCATTTTCTAGCCGTTGATTTAAGATGTTTTTTTTGAACTTGTAAGAGTTGAAGATATAAAGCTCATCTTCTTCCTTTTCGCATAGAGGGTGAAAATTTTCATCTTTGTTCTGGAAAAAAATTGTGCCTTCTTCTTCCTGTTTTAAAAGGTTTATTAAAGTTGAGTTGTAGAGCGTGTTGCACTAAATAGGAAAACACAGACATTGGTTTTGAAAAACGTATTCGAGTGACAACTAAAGCTTACAATTAAAGGAGACAAATCTTTTACTATACACGTAAACACTTGAGAGGAAGTAGTCTTTACATTTTTCATGGATAACTATTCGGAAACAAAAAAATCTGAACGTTGGTTTACTTCAGTTTACTTCATCTTGTATCAGACAGCATCAAATGCAGCAGACAATATATTAGACGCTGCAGACGATATATCAGACATAGCAGACGATGTATCAGATGCAACAAACGATGCATCAGACGCAGAAATACATGAAATGGATCATTTAGTTCAGTAGCTGTTCCAGAAAAGCTTCGACCAGCAACATCTTTGAGTTTGTGGTTTGAGCAAAGAAGAAGGTGCTATACACAACCTATGAGAGTGGTATTAGAGCAGTACGGTTCACCATACTTGGACTGAATCAAAGCTATGGCAGGTATGAGTTTTCATGTGATGAATTTGCAAAGTATACAGGCGAATATACCAGTTTTATCCAGTGAGAACTATAAGGCTTGGGCTCTTAGAGTAGAGGATTGTCTTAAGATCTGTGAATATTGGGATGTAGTAAATAAAGGAGTAGCTAAAATTGAAGGAATAACTGACTTGACAGAACAATAAGTGACAAGATTAAGTCAAGACAGAGACAAAGATTTTAAGACTCTAATTTTTTTGAGATCTATAGTTAGTGAAGCTATAATGTTGAGACATGCTGAGTGTAAAAGTGCAAAGGAGTTGTGGGATACACTGAAGCTGGAGTATGTAGGCTTAGCTTAGTCACTGAGATTGAAGAAACAGGTAGTGATGAGAAATTTTGAAAAATTTTCGATGAGGGATGAAGAGAATGTGGCTGCAGCAAAAACCAGATTTATAGGACTAGTACAACAGTTGAAGGAGTTTAGTGAAAATACTAGTTTTGAGAGATTATTTGATAAAATTTTGAGTAGATTGCCTTTGAGATTCGAAGCTAGTATAGCACCAGTGGAGTGGCAATTCAGCAATGACCCTAATTCAATAACTTTGGAGCAGGTTTTCAATGTCCTTGAGATGCATGAGGAGAGGCATGGGGTTAGAAGAGAAGGAGAGGTGTATGCTTTGAAGGCAGAACTTTTCAAAGTACCAGAAAACCCACCAATCCATACCCGAACACAAAATCTGAACCAAAACCTCCTTGAACCAAATGCGGTGCAACCATAGAAGCCTCAACACTCACAAATCAGCCACAAAACACCCAAAATCCTTACCAGATGACATCATATCCTCAAAACCAGTCCTACCAAAGCCAAATGCAATACCAAATGCCCCAAATATATCCTCAAACACAATTCCCTCAGCAAATGCCTTATCTGAACCATCCACAAAATTTCCAAACTATCAATCAATATTCTGAAAACAACTCCAATCGAGTGCAAAGTGGACATAGAACTTCAAGATGGGGAATGTTTCCAAATTGTAGATTCTGTGGAAAGAGTAATCATGCTGCTAAAGAGTGTTGTTAGAATGAGAATGTGGATTATATTCATTGCAAAAAAAGGGGACATTCAAAGAGAGTGTGTTATGAAAAGTGGATGAATAAGCAACAAAACCTACAAAGTCCTATTTTTGGGAAACCACCACCAACACATCCTTTACAAAGACAAAACACTCTATCAAACCAAATGCCAGTACAACCATAGCCTTACCAAAACACTCCTAGATCACAAGTTCACCAAGCACACTATGTTGGAAAATTTGGAAATGCACAAATACCTCAACACTGCACATCTCAACCTTTGATACCTCAAACCTTTTATTTCTCAACCTTTGACACCTCCACCTTTTACATCTCAACCTCAAATAACTCAGCCTTACACATCTCAAGTAGCTTTGACATATCAGATACCTCATCAAGCCATACAAACACCAATGTCCAGCTTATAAAGTCAACAACCTCAAATTACATACCCGAAAAACAACACCTTGTCTCATCCACAATCAGAAGTTCACAAAAATTCCCAAAATAACTTACAAAATACTTCAAATACTAAACCTGGACCTTCACAGACCAAAAACTTACCAAAAAAAACCATTACAAAAGAGAGTGTGTTTGTGGTAGAAACTTGTCAAGAAACCATAAAAGTAAATTCTGTTGATGAAATTTGTGTAGCTGAAGTAAAAAATGAAAAGGGAAGTGAGTGGTTAGTAGACAGTGGTTGTTTTAACCGTATGACAAAGAGAAAAGAAGCTTTTGTCGAGAATGATACTAGCATAAATGTTGTGGTTAAAATAGGAAATGAAAAACTCATACTTGTCTCGTGGAAGGGTGATGTTGAGTTAGCTACAAAGGCTGGAAATACTATACTTGAAGAGGTGTACTATATTCTAGAACTTGATCAGAATCTAATAAGTGTGGGTCAACTTCTGGAGAAGAATTACAAGGTTTACTTCTCAGATGGAATGTGCAGAATCTTCAATGCACAAGGTGAATTGGTGCATAAAACTCCGATGATGAACAGAGTTTTCAAGATTAAAATGACAGAAGTGGATGAAGCATTTTCTGCTATTCCAGTGACAGAATTGACTCAATTATGGCATAGAAGATATGGGCATGCAAACTTAGATTACATTATTGATATGCAAAAAAAGGAACTAGTTCATGGAATACCACAACTAAGTAGCAAGATGAAAACAGTGTGTGAACCATGTGCAAAGGGAAAGAGCTATGTTTTTCCTTTTCCAACTAGTGATTGGAGAGCTATTGAGAAGTTGCAGCTGGTGCATATGGATGTTTGTGGACCTATAGACACACTATCAGCTTGAGGAAATAGGTATTATGTGGAATTCATTAATGATGTGTTGAGATATGCATGGATTTATTTCATGAAAAGTAAAGACCAAGTGTTTGGTTTCTTTAAAGTAAATCAAATGAAACGAAGAATTACTTTAAGAAGGAAGGCCTTTTTCATCAAATTTCAGTTGCATATTCACCATAGCAGAATGGAGTTTCAGAGAGAAAAAATAGAACTATTGTGGAGATGGCAAAGTCGATGATGTTTGAAATGAAGGTGCCTAGAAGATTTTGGCCAGAAGCATGCTTTACAACAGTTTATTTGCAAAACAGATTAAAGAGCAGATCACTAAAGGAGAAAACTCCATTTAATGGTTTGGAGTTAAACCAAAGGTGAATCATCTAAGAGTGTTTGGATGTGTAGCCTACATGCATGTTCCTAAAGCTAAGAGAACAAAGCTGGATGAGAAAGCAATTAAAGGAGTTATGATGGGATATAGTGTAGAATCCAAAGGGTACAAAATCTATAATCCTGAAACTGAGAAAATGTTGGTGTCTAGAGATGTAAAGTTTGATGAAAATGAGGGTTGGAAATGAGGGGAGCCTACAGTTAGAAAATTAGTAAGAGTAGAAATTAAAGTTCCATTGATTAAACCGAATGTTGATGAAATCATGAGGGAGACTTCACATTAGGAGATGACTGCTGCAGACAACTCAAACAACTCAGCAGATTAAAGATCTGAGGAGGAGTTTTCACTAAGCCCTGAAAATGATGAATTGAGTTTAGAATCTCATGAGGAGATATCAAGCTCTGACAGTGCTTACAAGGAAAGGGACCTGACCTCGATTTATAATGAAACTAACCCTTTGTTTAATTTCAAGTATAGTGATGCAGATGAAGAAGAAGCAGGTGAGGCACTCATGGTTTCTGATTATGCTATGTCTGCAAGAACTGAACCGAAAACATACAAGCAAGCAATCAAACAAGGAGTGTGGCAAGGTCCAATGGATGAGGAGATAAAAGCTATTGAAGAAAATGGTACCTGGTTGCTGGTTGATCTGCCTAATCCAGAAACCAAAGTTGTAGACTCGAAGTGGATTTACAAGGCAAAGATGAATCCTGATGGATCTGTCAACAAGTACAAGGCAATATTGGTTGTAAGAGGGTATAAGCAGGAATATGGAGTGGATTATACTGAAACCTATGCACCAGTAGTAAGGTTAGACACTGTGAGATTGCTATTGGCGTTGGCTGCAAACAATGGATGGAAGGTACACCAAATGGATGTGAAGAGTGCCTTTCTCAATGGAATGCTAGATGAGGAAGTGTATTTGAAGCAACCCGAAGGATATGTGATAAGTGGACAAGAGCAAAAGGTTTACAAGTTAGTAAAGGCTTTATATGGGATAAAACAAGCTCCAAGAGCCTGGTTTTCAAGAATCAATAGCTACTTGATGCAGAATGGTTTTATGAGAAGCAAGAGTGAAGCTACATTGTATGTGAAAAACAGTGATGGAGAAAAATTGATTTGTTCACTGTATGTTGATGATTTGCTAATAATTGGCACTAAGGATAAGTTGGTGGATGAATTCAAAGAGTTAATGAAGACAAAATTTCAGATAACAGATTTGGGAGAGATGAGGTATTTCTTGGGTTTGGAGATCGATCAAAGGGAAGACGGAATTTTTATACACCAGGAAAAATATGCAGCAGAGTTAATTGACAAATTTGGCTTAAAAGATAACAGTGGCATGGCAACTCCTATGGAGCATCAGCTAAAGCTGGAACCTACAAAACCAGGTGAACAATTTGATTTGACTTATTATAGGAGCATGATAGGTTCATTGATGTATTTAAGTGCATCTAGGCCAGATATTTCTTGTGCCATAAATATCATGGCCGGTTTTTGTCATAATCCATCTAGGCAATATGCTATTTATGTTATAAGGATACTCAGATATGTTAAACGTACTGTTGATTGTGGAATTTAGTTCGGAAGAGGAGAAAAGGTGGAGTTATATGTTTTTAGTGATGCAAGCTATGCTGGAAGTAATGAATGTAAGAGCAGAAGTGGATGCTGT
>JAOTAW010066798.1:0-12203 GCA_025629945.1 Erythroxylum savannarum
CAATCGTGGATTTAGAAAACTTGTAGTACAAGGGAAAAACGAAGCATCAAACACAAAATGACATGAGATGTATGTTCTTCCAGAAGAACTGAGACATTTGGATCCCTTGTGTTGAGACGCAGGTCTAAGATAAACGCACTTCTGACTGTGGAATTAGAACTTATGCTCATTATATGGTTTTAGACAGGGATAGCATGCACATCCGAAAGGCTGTAACATTTTGTAATTAGGTTATACTCCATAAAGCTGAAGCAGAGGAGTTGATCCTTCAAATGTAGATGTTGGTAGCCGATTGATAAGGTATACCGCCATTTGAAAAGCATCTACCCAGCATGTGAGAGGTAACTGAACTTGAGCTAATAGTGTCAACCCTATCTCGATAACATGTCGATGTTTGCATTCTGATCTCCCATTTTGTGTAGAGGTATAAGGACAAGTAAACCTCATTCCAATTCCTGCTGCTTGTGTAATATTCACAAAAGGGTCTGTATTCAGTCATATTATCACATTGTATGGCTTTGATTTTTGTGTTAAAATAATTTTCAACTTGTGCCCGAAACAAGTTGAATGCATTCATAACTTCTCCTTTGTGTTTCAGTGGATATATCCAGGTGTGTCTATTGTAATCATCGACAAAATGAACATAGAAGTGATGACCACTTACTGATTAAACTAGTGAGGGTCCCCAAAGGTCCGTATGAACTAATTCCAAAGGAAAAGAAGCACGAGACACAGATTTGGAAAAGGGTAGCTGTTTTGATTTTCCATATTGACATGCCTCACAAACAAAATTCATATATTGAATATTCACATTACACTTATTCAATATTTGCTTTAGAACTCTATCACTGGGACGTCCTAGCTTGTAATGCCATTTTAGGAACTCTTTTTCTTTCTGTGTAAGTGACGCCATATGAACTTGAGCCATCGGAGCACGTTCATACATTTGATACATTCCTTGGCTTGATATCCTGCGCACCAGAGGACGGCCTGTCTTCTTGTCCTTCACAACACAACCATCATTAGTAAAATGAAAATCTACTGGATTGTCCTTAGTAAGTTTATTAACACTCATAAGGTGTTTAGTTGCAGAGGGTATTAGCAACACGTCTTTAAGGTAGAGTCTGGAGTTAGATATAGGTAAAGAGGTGGAACCTATTCCAACTACACAGTTGGTTCTCCAATGCAAGTATAGAGATGAGTCTTACCTACATGATTGATATTCTCTAATTGATCAGCATATGGAGTCACATGATAGTTTACCCCACTATCCATATACCATGATGGATCGGAGATTGTTTGTGGATGAGCATAGTACCCTTCTGACGAGTTAGCATAGAAGACTTGTGGGGCATAACAGTTCCCAAAACCACGTCCAAAGTTAGATGGAGGTTGGAAATTTATGTCGAAACGGTGGCAGCAGTTTGCTACTACATGTCTTAGTTTCTCACATAAGTGACAATATGGTCGATTTCCATTGTTGAAGCCACCTCGATTTCCACGGCCTTGTTGTCCTCGAGAACCACCACGTGACCCTCTCTAGGAACCTTTCTTGGTGGCATTTTGATTCGTATTAGAGGATTGATTATCAGTGTCATCACGTTGAGCAACATTTGTAGTAGGTTGAACTGATAGAGTCTAGAAGTGGTTAAGTTGCTCTAGACGACTTTTGAAGGCAAAGAGGCAGATTGTGCTTCAATCCAGGTAAGGTTAGGTTGATAAACTAGCTTTACTATGACAACATTATAGTCTAAATTAAGACCATTTAGTGTATGAAGAATGAGGTCGTCCGTTGCAATGGGAGCTCCGGCCAATAGTAGCTGATCTGCGATGCTTTTCATTTTGCTAATGTACTCATCTATCTTCATTGAGTTTTTACGTGTTTGATGAAGATCCCACTTGAGCACCATAACACACGATTTCATTGACGCGCAGGTGAGATTACGAGCACTAACCCAAAGATCACGAGCTGTGCGACAGTGAAGCAGTTGAGTTCCAACTTCTTGGTTCATTGTATTACGTAGCCAGCCAACTAGAAGTCGATCTATAGCATACCATTCTTCGAAAGCTGAATTTGGAGTCATCTCTGCTCCTTCAGAGACAAACTGAGAAGGTGTTGAACCGAAGTCATCGATATGTTACTCGAGAAAATTTCCTTCGATTAGTGGTAAGACGATAGATTCCCACATGAGATAGTTTCCTCGATCCAACTTGATAGAGGTTGTTTGGCTGGAGGAATTAAAAAGAGAGTATGTTTTGGAGGTGTCGGTAGTCGAGATAGAGACAACAGAGGTTGTAGAAGATGCTACTAAAGAGGAAGCCATTGGAGAATAAAATGCTCTAAAACCAAGAAAGAAATGCTACGTAGTGTATGGAATATTTGGCACACAGAGGTGTGTGCTCAGGCTTTACATTTATATTAGTTGTAGTAACATAATTGGTTACATGAGAGAGAGAGAGAGGGACACGATTAACCATATGTGTGTATGTAGTTGTAGTAACATAATTGGTTACATGAGAGAGAGAGAGAGAGACGATTAACAATATGCGTGTATGTACAGTATTATAAGAATGATAAAGAACAAATGAATAATGAATCAGGTTTTTCTACTTAATTCTATGCTCTAACATACTTGTAAGAATTAATCTAACAACGAAGCAATAATGTTGACAATCATTTGACCACTATTGTTTCAATTCAATTTGTGGGGCAAGTTATATATGATGGATAAGAATACAAATTTCATACACAACAACAATAATTCTCAGTAATAATTTCGCTAACGGATGAAATTTGGAGAGGTTCAATAGTACATAATCTTATCTTTAATTAGTAGAGAAAAAATAGAATAAAATGAATTAAAATAATAAAATAATAAATATAATAGACCGTTGATATTATAGAGTTCTTTATAATTATTTTTGCTTGAAAAGACAAGCATTTTAATTACAAATCAATAAGAAAAGCTCATCTTTCAATTATCATAATACAATGTTTGATTTTAAAATTAATATAATAAATAACGTGATACGACCGAAACATACATGTGTTGATAATCAAAAACAAAAATCACCCACAAATTTTTTCTTTAATCTATAAGATAAAAAACTCGTAAAATCTTAAAACGCAACTCCTACCATATATTTTTTACTAATTTCAAATTTTTCTTATTTAATAACTTATCATAATTTATAAACAATTTTCTTACATTGTATCATATTATTAACTTATTATATGTGCTTATCCGTTACATTCAATACGACCATGTTAAACCTTTACTTTTTGAGTTGCAAAACCTTATTGAAATTAGCTATAATCTATGAATTGCAATATTAACAAATGAAGATTACGATTTTGAAATAATCCGCTAAGGCTCAACACATCAAAATGTTATGACGAGACAATTAAGTTTTGGTCCGTGACAATTTATAAAGAGAATTGTTGGCTAATTTAATATATGTGAGGTCCTTTTTTTCTTTCTAGCATCTGAAATGAATAGATCCATGAAAAGATTAAATTGTTCTTATAAAGTAAAGAGGGTCCTGGTGGCTAGAAAATCCAGAGTTTTTACACATGTTCGGGTCCTGATCATTTATGATCACTGAGGCCTGAAATTAGTAGCGGGCTGAACTCTGTTACTGGGTTAGCTTGGTAAGTTACCCAATGCCACTTTGTTAGCTTCTGATTCGAACACATATGGTATAAATTCATCCAGAACAGAGACGCCTCCCTTTCTTATTCTGATCAACTTGCTTTATGTGTTTTAGCATTAGCCATGCTTCTATCTTTTGCCTGGAAAGCTCCCACCTTGTCTCCTGACTTTTCCTTTTCCTTTATAAAAGTAAAAATAAAATAAAATAAAAATATGCACGAGAAAGCTTAATGACTATTAAATTTTGAAAAGGAGAAGTTTATTTTATCGCCAAATCACAAAAGCCCAACGATAGAGGGAAAAATGGTAGTTAATTTAGGGTTTGTTTGTTTACATTTTTATTTTATTTCTAAATTTATTAAATTTTTTATTTTATTTATTTTATTTTGGTTTATTCCAGTTTTAAAACATTATGAAAACTATAAAAGTGGTATTTGTTATTTATTTATTTTTTTATCATAATTATGAACAATTTAATTTAATCACTGTTTTTTTGTAATTTAATTAAATGAATTAAATCATTTAATATTATAAATAGCATTAAATTAAAATTTCAAGTAGAATTTGATTTAATAATAAAAATATATTTAAATTAAATATTAATTTATAAATAAAATTAAGTTTTATATTATTTATTTTAATAAAATAAAATAATTTGTTAATAAATATTATATAAGAGATTAAAATAAATTTGTTTAATTAAAAATAATTTATCTTTAAGTTTTATCTAACATGTCAATAATAAAAATATAATTACATTGATATTAACAACTAAACAAGTATTTGTTTTTATTTGAAAGAAAAACAAAACTAAAAACCGAAAACAAACGACTATAACTCATATTTCATTAATAGAGTTAATAACAGGAAAACTACAATATATACCAAAGTTCAATAAGAAAAGATATGCCTCTTACATTATTGCAGATACATCAATCTTTTTTGTTTGTTTGTAAAAGATGTAAATCTTTTATATAATTTAAGAAACTTAAAAAATTATAAAAATTCTCATTTTTTAATTTTTTAGAAAAATCTCTTCTTTTAAAATCCCATTAAAAATAATAATAACACATGCAACATGAATATAATTCTTAAACCAATTAAATACTATTTATATGGCGATCTTTAAATTCAAGTTAAACTGATTAAATTGATTCAAATTATTAATTATTAATTTAAATCAAGTTTAATTTATTCGGATCAAGTTTAAGAGCTAAGTTGGATTACTGCGCCAATGACACTTGCTTAGTTTATTTATGATGTTTATATTACTTATATTTTTTCATTATTTTCAACTAAAGTATGAAAAAAGATTTTTTTTAATTAAAAATTTCAAGAATTTTTTGAGATTTTAAAATTTAAAATATTTTAATCGTAAAAAAGTTCTATATCTTCTATCAAAAATTTATCATTATGCATATTTTATAACCAAAAAAAAAACTAAAGAAAGAAAGAAAGAAAAGGACCATTTATCTAACACATTACAGATACTATCCAGTACACTGAGCAGAAATCAGTAAGCATTTCAATCTAATATTTAGTCTGCATAAATGCAAAGTATGCAAAAGAAGACTACAATTCGGGTTGATCATAGTAATCAAATGAGTTTATCTTTGTTTCATTTAGATTCAAATATTATTATAAATGAAGAGTCCAAATCCAAAACAAATCTAGTTTAGCCACGGTTGCTTTAAAGCAATTGAGTCAGTAACTGTAAATTTTCTAGCATAAATGAAAATTAAAAAATTAAAAACAAACTAAACAAATTAACATCTGAGATTTGATAACGAACGCAGTTTGATATGCTTGTCTATTTCTGCGGAACTCTCACTCAGCTTAATTACTTTCACCTATGATACAATAGTTTTACTCAAGCCATTATAAAGCCTACTTATCCAACTCTTGACACTATCACTTCCCTTACAACTTGTGAAAGTAAATATCTCCCAATAGCACGATCCCCTAACCTTAACAGAGGATTTTCTCAACAATATTTGATACTAAAGGATGAAAATAAAATAATTCAAGTAATAGAAATAATAATGAATATAAATAAAGACAATACTTGAGATAAAAAGCAACTCTTCTTAATATGTCACTTTCGATATTGTCACTGAACTATCATATACACAACAACGAACAAATCACCAATAAACATAAACGTGCCTGTTGGAATTTTACGCACACTACTACCACTGTCGATAGCCACTAAAAGCACATCTGATTAACACCCAATCAACCCAACAATAAACACACTGTCGACCATAAGTGACAACTTCAACAATCACGAAAACTTGTGAAGTTTTCACACCCCACAAATCACAACCAATAGCCACAAATTAACACACCATAAAAACGATTAACAACCACCAAAGATTCATGCAAATACAAGATAAAACCAGCTGACAAATTGCCCTCAGTGGTTGTTCAAAATAGAAGAAAACGCAGATGCTAAAATCACACAAAATCAACAATTACACAGCTCACAAAAGTCACCGAACTCTTGACCAAAAATTTAGTACCACATCATAATCATATCCCATAAAACTAACTGTAAAATATTATCCAAGATTGCCCTAAAATCCTAGCCTCCTAGTCATACAAAAACTTTCGTTAATTCACACCAAAAACGACAATACTTTAGCCCCCATCTTACGTAAATTACAGTCATAGTCCAGTTGCAATAAACTAACCAAGTCTCCAAAAAATATGTTACCTTAGATAGCTATTATCTCCTAAATAAGTTATTTATTAAATCCGATTAGGATTTTAAACTTTATCAAACTTATTTTGAAAGAGTCTCACATAAATTTAACTAAATCCAATTATTAAATAATCTCCAAAATTAAATAATAAGATATTATAATATATAGCTTAACAAAGAGAAAACATATTTCTCTATAATTTTTGTTCCATGATGATTCTTTCTACTAAAAAGGTAAAAGAATAAGGGCACTAGAAGACACCTGCATTTGCTAAGTGGAATGCACACTTCGAACAAATTTTAATACACTAACATAAAGTACGTATTATTCAAGTGAGCGGTTGAAGTAAATGTACGTCTCTTAAGTTGTACCAGACTGCTAGTTAAGCCTAAGCTCCTTCTTTCTGTTTGTATTTTATCTGGGAAGTGCTTTAAGGCTCACATGCAAGTGCTTCTTTCCCCTCTATAAATACCTTGGTTATGAAAACTGTTTTGCAACCCAAAACACTAGCCTTGCATTGAAATTTCTTGCAGAATTCTCCTAAACCCTTTTTCTAGCTCCATTTTCCCTTGCTATATGGCACAAATGAGGTCATTCTTCACATGTGCTCTCTTCCTGTTCATGTTGTACGAAAAACTTGAGTGCATTGAGGGAAGGCACTTGAAACCGAAGAGAATATATACATCCTTCAACCCCCAAAAACATAACGAGTTACTTGGAAAGCACCACGGAAAAATGTTCCTTGACCACAGCACTAACTTGTATGTTAACGCTAACCTGGAGGAGGTGCATGCAACTAGCACTTCTCCTCCTGCATCTGCAGTGCCTCCGTCACCGGCACCACCAGTAGCTGGCGATCCTCATCCGGCTCCACCAGGCCACGACGTTAGTGCCTTTAGGCCCACTGCTCCAGGTCACAGCCCAGGGGATGGCCATTCGCTTAATAACTAGGGCTACTTCCTCTGCTTGATGTTTTTCAGCAGTTCTCATTATGAAGGAAATGAAGCAAAAGATATCGATGACGTTAGTTTGCTACGTAATTAAACTAAAATCTGATATCTGTTTAAGTAGCGCAATAATCATCTCTTCTAGAGACAGAAAAGTGAAAAACATTGTTTCCCTTGCTGCTTGTAAGTGTTTTGTTAATTAATGAAATTTCAATTCTAGCATACGAGCAAGAATGGCATGACTGCTCGACTCTGATTTAGATTAGAGATGGCTGAAGTTTCCCATTTCACAGAGAAATATCAACTAACTTGTTATATCAACCAACTGTGTAAAATGTGGTCGTTTTCAAAATAAACCTAAGAAATCTTCTCATGTGTCCTTTAGTAAGTGTTTTCTCTATGTATGTTTATTATTATAAAGAGAAAACAAAATTACTGATATTTAGAAAAGATAAAGTAATAATTTTTTAAAAATAAAATCATTTTAAAAATAAATGTAAGAACCTTCTCATATGTCCTTTAGCATAATCTACTCAAATGTTTCTCTGGTTTATTAATATAAAGAGAAAACAAATTTAATGGTATTTTCTCAAAAAAAGAATCACTAATTTACGAATTTTTTAAAAATAAATATAAGAAATCTTTTCACGTGACTTTTAACATAATCTACTCAAAAGTTTTTTTTTAATGTATGTTTATTAATATAAATAAATTAATGGTAAAATCACTAAAGTAACGAGTTTTTGCAATAATTCAAGTTCTAAAACTTAGCATATATATGATAACGTTTTGGGAATTTTGTTCAGGGAACACAATGTCTAACCAGGAAGTACCAAAAAATGTACCATATAAAAGAAAACCTTATAATGTGCCTTAACCCAATTAACATTATCTAATTGTTATTCTTAAGCTAGAAAAATGTATCCTAAAGTGGCTTTTGACGTAGAACTGAATTCTCGAAGGGTTCTCACGGAGATTGGAGTTAAGCTATCGGCCTGAAAGCTTCGTTATGATTTATGAAACAGTACATGTTTAGTAAATAAAGTGTAATTGTCAATGATACAAATAAAAGACACGTAGCTTTATATACAAGTTAAGATAAAATAAAATAACATAAGATAAGATTAATAAAAATAAAACTAACTATAGTAATAATATGTTATTATCCCTATCATTATGACATAAAAATATTATTAGAATTCTATAAATCAATCCTATAAGTCCACAAGTTCTTGTAATAGTGAATTTGTCTCAATATTTAATAAAAAGCATAAAATGTAAAGTTCTAGACATGATAGTAGTAATTTAATTAGAAGAAAATATATTTTCGATGAAGAGAGCCTTTTTATTGACCTAGCTCCGAATAAAATGGATATCAATCATAGTAAACTTTATAAGAGAACGAGAAATTGGATATATTACAAGAAAGGTGACACTAAAATTATCACATTATAGAGTAGGGTTAATATTAAACAATCTTATTTCACTAGGAAGAGAGGTGATCCAACATATTTCAATAGTGCCAGGAGCAATACTCTTGTACTCGACTTCAGTATTAGACTTGCAATAGTGGACTCTTCTTGATACTCTAAAAAATTAGATTAAGACTAAGAAAATGTAATAGTTAGAGGTAAAATGTCAGTCATAAGGGGGACCAACCTAGTCAATGTGACAATATACTTGTATGATAAGTGTGGTGATTCTAGTTAAGTGAATGTCATAAGAGAATGTAGATATAAGATATTGTAAAATCTGTTTAATCGCGATCTAGTGAATATTAGTAGGGCAATATAAAAATTGAGAGACTTTGCTTATTGTGAATTGGATTTCAGAGTTAGTGAGGCAAAGATATTGAAGAAAGTCAGCAGTACTACTATATTTAGTAAGATCAATAAGAAGATGGTCATAGTTTTCAGAAAGAGATAGGTGGGGTAAAGAGTGTGTTAGCATATTTGGAGTTATCAAAGTGTATACAATGAAGAAGGTCTTTATTGTATGGAGTTTAAATAGAAGGTCATTAGATATGGGTATGATTTCAATGCCAAGAAATAGTGAACAGGAGCTAGGTCTTTAATGGAGAAAACCATGTTAAGGTCACGGATAAGAGAAGTAATGAAGGTGGGTAATGAATATATAACTAAGATATCATCCATATAGACTAAAAAGAAAGTTGTATGAAACGGGGTAGAGTGAATAAAAGAGAGAAGTGTAAGATTTTAACGAAGAGAGAATTGAGTTCATGAATTTGTTAACTTGAATATGAAAATAAGCACGAGGAAGCTGTTTAAGACTATAAAAAAGCTATTCTAAAATGAAAAGTATAATGAGAATGGTGAGAATTTGTGAAGATGAGTCGTAAAAATTGTTTATTGAAGATTACCATAAAAAATGCATTATCAACATTAAGATGATGAATAGACCAATTATTAAAAAGAGAAAGATTGAGAATAACGTAGATAGTGGTGGGTTTGAAAATAGGACTAATAAAGTTAGTGTAATCAATATTAGGAGCATGATGATATTTCTTGGCAATAAGATAAGCTTTATAGCACTCAAAGAAATCATTGAGTTTTTTTTGTAAAAAAATCTATCTATAAATAATAATATTGACATATGATAGTAGAGGAACAAGATTCTAAGTTTGGTTGCAAAGAAGAGCATTGAATTCATCAAGCATAGTTTGACGCCATTGGAAAAATTTCTTAGCTTAAGTGAAACAAGAGGATCAAGTTTATAAGAGTTATGATTGGTGGTAAAATAAGTGACATAGTTGAAAAAAAGGGGTTTTAAGGAATATGAGTGTGGCCAAGTGTACAAGTGATCATAGGAAAAAAGGAAATTGAAAGTTGAGTAATTTTTCCTTGAAGATATGATATATAAGAATATATGATATTTGAATTAGTGGATAATAAATTAGATAAATTAAAAAGTGTATATTAACAAGGTCGATTAAGTCATTAAAGTTAGAGATTAAGCAGAGCAAGAGAGAATGTGCGAGCAACAAAATTTAGAGTAATCTTGATTACGTAGAGATCATTATAGATGTAACTTATAAGAAGTATCCTTCACAATATAATTGAAATGGTTAAATTTAATAAGCAAGATTTAGCTGTAATAAAATTTGCTAGTGTTTACATTAAGATGTGGGACAATTAAAATATTATTAAGATATGTGTCGAAAGTGTTAAATTATTAGTAAAGGAAAAAGGAAAAGTGTTAAATTATTAGTAAAGGAAATAGGAAAGGTATTACAATTATTGACATTCACTTGGTCTAAACCCTCATATTGAGTCAGAAAACTAGGTATTGTATGAGTAGTTATACTAGCATTAAGTCATCATTTGGTAACATTAATGGAATTAAATTCTAAATTATAATGATTAGCCCAGAAATTCATGGTAAAAAAAGTTATGGTGATGATATTGGGGTAGTTTGAAGCCAAAATTAATGATTTCAAGAATCTAAGTATGTAAATCAATAGTGTACAATAATAGAATTTACAGTTTCTTCCACCATTATTAGTCTTGTGATTGTAATTTTTTCCTCTAGCACCATTTCTATATGAAGATTTGCCACCATAATAAGAAGTGACCAATATTATTTTGAAGAAGGATTAGACAGATGAATGATAAAAAGGAGAATATACTCATGGATGAGGAGTTTTTCTTAAGCTCATCAAAGAAGGTGGTGGAATCTCGATGTTCAATTGTGATGATACATGATTTCCACTATGTAGGTAGAATGTTTAGGGTGAAAAAGATAAGAATTTTTTCCTGAGATTTTGTCTCTGATGATTGCAAGTTCATCAACAGGGTTAGAAATGATAGATAGAAAATCAGTGATAGAGTTAGAAACTTTTTTCAATGTATGAAGCCTTTGTAGGAGAAGAGAATGTTGAGCGGTTGATTATTTGCATAAAGTCTCTCATAGTAACCTAAAGATCATAAGCAGTGTGGTAGCTAAGAGCAACATGTGTGATGAAAATTAACAATGAGGCAATCAAATTTCTACCATTCAATGTATTGTAAAGATGGAGGATTCATGTTGTATGTTTTTGTTGGTGATGGAAGAGTGCCATCAACATAGCCAATAAGGTTAGTGGTGATCAGGGTGGCTAGAATTGATTTCACCATACAAAGTATTTTGTTAAATCCAAATGTATGGTTAGAAAAATGGTTTAATTAAATCGTAAAGTAGAAGCAATGTTGTTTTCTGTGAAATTTATTGATATGTTGTTGGTTTTATGATGTTTATGTTACTGGTGTTGATTGCTAGTGTTATTATGAATGTATTTTGGTAACGTATGTTAAAAAGATTTTGTCAGATGTTTATAAATACTTTAGTATAATGTATCTTAAGCGTATACTCTTGATTCCATAAATAAGCATGTGCATAGTAAACAAAGTGTAATTCTTATTGATGAAAAATATGAAAGGCATATAGCCTTTGTATATAAGTTATTGAGATAAGATATAACAAGATAAGATAAAAAAATTTAAAAATATCCTAATAATAAGAAAAAGATAAATATAATGTATAATAATTTATTATTATCCCTCCCCCACACTTAGCTTTTGTCTGTCATCGGGCAAAACATCCAAATTAAGCTCAAAGACTCGAAACATTTACTCAATTCTTATACTTTCCAAAACTATATAATCATAAGCAAAGATGAGTGACTTTCAAAAATTATAGCAAGATGTCAACATTCCAAGCTTTTACTCATGATCAATCAACATTCATCATCTTCAAAAACTGAGCAATCTAATGGTAGACTCAGAAAATATGTTTAACTAAAATATATCCATAGGTACACTCAACACCATTCATGATCATGACAATCCATAACTTTGCATATCATTTCATTTCTCCACCACTAATGTTCACATGCAAAATCA
>JAOTAW010066863.1:0-12183 GCA_025629945.1 Erythroxylum savannarum
TATAATAAATGTATAATCAATTAAGCACATATCAATAGACAAACCCCTTGTATTGTAAGACCAGACTTCCCCTTTAATATTCTCATCTATATTTGATTTGGGTTTTAAATGAAAAGGTCTTAAGTTACATCAAAATTCAAACCAAAATTGGTGTCCTTTCCATCCCCTATTAAATTTTTAGAGGAAAATTAAGCACATCCCTCTATCTTAACATTTGAACCATAGACTAAGAAAGCTCTCTACTTAGCTTAGATCCTAAAATCTTATATTAGAGAGGTAGCATATGTGCACCCACTTACCCTAAATTTCCTCCTTTTCATTAAATAATATCCAAACTCTTTCAACAAGCAACATTTAATTCATTACATTAATCAAAACTAGGCTTAAACCCCCTCCTTACTTAAAAATCATAGGTAAGTCCAGTTCACTTCACTTTAGAACAATAAGAATTTCTTTATCAATCTTTCAACTCTTTGAAAATCCTCTCACAAATAATTAAATGGGAGCTCTAAAAAATATTTAAGTTAAAAAAATTAAGGAGATTAACTACAATCTTCTTATATATGAGAGGATTTGATTATACTAACTACTAATTTGATGCTTGAAAGTTTCTAGATGAGGTTGCAAAACATTGAATATTGAATTTTTAGTAGTGATTGGAATGCCAAGGTATCTAAAAGGATCTTGTTTAATCTAAAGTCCAATTATTGCACTAATCCTTGAAGCATTTTGCACTATAGTAGAAAAATATGGTATACTTTTGTCTACATTAATTTTCAACCTTGGCATCTTAGAGAATTGAGTAAAGGAGTTCAATAGTAGTTCAAGAGAATTATGATCATGTCATAGCATGCCGCAACACAACTCAAAATAAAATAGACCTACAACTATATTAGTGGCGAGTCTAGGTCGATCTCATAGAGGGTGTGTATAAAGCTTTTAAAATGAAACCAATCGGTGTTTAGGTTTAGGGGAGTTTTTGGTTTTGTTTTAAAATAAGAAAACGAGACAAAACTAATCTAATAAAAAAATTAAAGAAAACATGAATAAATGATGAAAGTGATGCATTCGTTAGGAATCGGGTTCTTTGGTTCAATCTCAGCCTACACCCAATTAATCATATTTTATTATTTGTTTTTCTTTTACCTCTCCTTGAACTATTGGTCGTAGATTAACAACAAGCTTTATTAATCCCAGTTTTTCCTTACGTCATGTTTAATTAAAAGATGCTCATTAATTAAACCTAGTTACCGAACAACCTAGGATATGATCTCTCAATTTAATTGGGCAGCTATATTAAGAATTAGGAAAATAGACCAATCTAAGCAACAACCATATATGCTTGGGTCATTTAACCTATGTTATGTTATCCCTAATAATTACGAACCATTAATCGCTATAAATGAATCTCAAATATAATAATTATGGACTATATTGAAATTCTGGCAACAGTTTCTTACAAAAAAATCAAATAGAGCAATCAATCATTCTCACATAAAAACTAAGCATTAAACATAGGATAACACAATCAATCTCTAAGAGAAAGAACAACAAACAATAAGAGAAATCCTCAAACGAGTCGTCGTCATCGATGTCAACTCCAAACTTATGTCGAGATGTCTAGCTCTATATAGGTCTTCAAAGGATGAGAGGTTTGCCACTCTTCATTCTCTCGAAACCTCCCTTTGACTCCTCAAAATTTTCCCAAATGAAAACATCAAAACCACAACACCTTTTTGTTTTATACTAAAAACTTAGGGCTAAATGGTGAGGTGTCCACTTTCTCACCAACGTGAGATGTGTGTCATAGGTGTGAGAGGTGTGTCACACCCGTGACACAGCTATGTAGGGGCGTGAGAGTGGTTGCATGCCAATGCAAGACATTACACAACAGTGAGACATGCTCACGATTGTGCAACTATTTAGTCTGGCTGTGAGCTCTTCAAAGCTTCCACTCTTAATGTTCTTTTCATTTTCTTGTCTTCTTCTTGCTTTTAATCTTCTTCTCATTTCTCCATGAAGGCAAGTGAGTGTGAAACTTCAAAAAATGGCTCAAATATAGTGCTTTCGACTTGCTTTAGCTACTTTGCTTCCAAATTGTACCTAAAACCATATATAAACTAAAGTGAGTACCTTAAGCATTTTCATATCATTAATCACTAAGTGTTATTGAATAAATATATAATCTATTAAGCACATATCAATTTCCCCTACATTTAGCTTTGGACTATCCTCAAGAAAAACATCAAAATTAAATCACATACCTAAAACATTTATCCATTTCCAATATTTCCCAAGAATATATAATCATAAGCAAAGATGAATAACTTTCAAAAACCATAGTAAGAACTTAACATTCAATGCTTCTACTCATGATCAATCAACATTTATCACCTTTAGAAATTGAGAAATCTAGAGGTAGAATAGGAAAATGTGTCTAAACAAGATATATACATAGGTACACTCAACACCATTCATGATCACGACATTCCACAACTTTGCATATCATTTCATTTCTCCACCACTAAGATTCACATGAATAATCATGAATCAAAGGACTTTTGAGGGTTGTAATGTGGGTAAGGGTGAGGTGAGAAGTATTTGGGTAAAGTAGCATGAAATCCATTAAAGCTAGTGAAATAAGGAAAAATACTCAATGTAATATCAAGTGTAAAAACCAACATTCACTCACAATTGTGTACATCAACTATGATGAATGAAAATTTGATATTTCACTGCTCAAACTCAAGCTCTCTCACCACAAACCACGTAAAGAATATATCACTCACAAAAATTAATCACAAACAAAATTTTGTAAGCATAGGGAGTGATCATTGAAAGCAACATCCACCTTATATCCAATATACTCAGGTAACCCCTTTAATATAACTTTAGGAGGAAAGACTAATCATAAATAACTTTGCAACACATATGCATTTTCTCCTTGATACTTTTATTTAAACATTTTTTCTTTTTGTTCTTTTCTTTTGCTCTTCTCCTTTTATTTCTTTTATTCATTTAAAAATTGAAAGAAATTACATCAACATTGAAATTTCATTGATAAGACATAAAATAGCATCCTAACAATTATAACCATCCTGTACTTAGACACACCCCACACTTATACTTTTGTACATCCACAATCATCAACAATCAAAAAAATGCTCCATTAGCTTTAAGGCTTGGATAAAATTATGTTGTCATATATCTCATTATAGGGTTCGTCACAGTCTGCCAACCAATTGTATCCTTTGCTATAATTCAAACTTGGTATGCCAATTTTGATTTACCATTTATTTTTTCACAACTTATATTTCATTCAATAATTTAGTAACTTACTTATAATTGTATAGCTATATGGACAAAATCTAGATGACTCATCAAAAATGGTCCAATCAATACTTAGAAAGAGTGAAGACTTCTATGAAATTGGTAAAAGATCAAATGGATTTACAAGGTGAAATGTGTTATCCATATGTAGATCATTTAAATTTCAATAATCATGGTCAAAATGTTGTATATAATCACTTGCTAATATAAGGCATAGATAAACTCTATACTCTATGGATTTATCATGGCGAACGTTCTAAAGCAAGTAATGCTTAAAGTCTTGAGATAGGTGATGATGGTGATAACAATCATGATGTAGATGATAGTGATAATAATGACAATGTAGACGATGGAAGTGGAGAAATGTTAGAGGATGTGGGGAATTATATGAAGGCTATGGATGATAATACTTTGCCTAATACATTAGGTGGAATTACATAAGATAATTATGAGAAGTTATTAAAAGTAGCACAAGAAGAATTATATCTAGGGTGCTCTAATTTCTCCCAACTATCTTTTTTTTGTGAAATTGTTGCACTTGAAGATATATAATAACTAGAGTAACAAATCCATTGACATATTGATTAAGTTGTTTACTGATTCTTTACCGGTTGGCCATAAATTGCCCAAGTCTTACCATGAAGCATAAAAATTGTTAAAGGACCTTAGATTTCTTGTAGGTATGATTATGCTATCTTTTGCAAGGAGTGTAAGGCTCCAATATATAACCTAGAGGCATTGTAGTATATTTATGGTGTATTAAGAAGTGAACATAAAGAATTAAGTGTATCTAAGCATAATAAGGGACATGATGGTAATTAATGTAAAAGACAAGTGTAAATTGATATTTTCTTCATTTAGGCATGGACATGAATAATTATATGTGAGTTATGGACTAGAATGAAATTAAATGATTACTTTTTATGCCAATGTGGGAATTAAAGGAAGAATAAGGACCAAATGTGTAATTTTTCCAAAAAACAACATATGGACCAATGGGATTGAAACATATGTGTAAAACTAGAAATTCTTGAAGTGGGGAGTAGAAGAGTTTTGAAAAGGACATGTATGGAGTGTTTTAAATCCAAAAATTTCTCTTCTCACCTCTCCATTCCATCTCCTTAATCACATCATTTTGCATAAGGAATCAAGCTAATCCTAGGTGAAAATCTAGGTAAAAGTTTATGGTTTTTCTTCTCATCTTCATCTTTCTTGCTTTTCTCATAAAGATTTGGAATTATAAGTTTGGATATAGGTTTAAGATATGTATTTGTGGTGTTCTAGTTGGTAAATCAAGCAAAGCCAAAGGGGAAGAGAAGGAAGAGTACTAAAAGAAGAGCTGATTGGAAAATTACAAGGTTTGGGACTCCGCTTAGTTAATTTCTGTATTTTTGTATATTTTAATGTGCACAAAGATTGATTTCGGCATGGAATTGTTTCTAGAATGGTGATTTGGTGTTACTTTGAATGAATTGATTGAATGTGACAAGAGAGGGTCACAATTAGTGAAATTCTATCTTAGGTTCTCGGTTCACTCGAACCAGTCCTATTGTTTCAGCCATAACTTGGTCTAAAGACCTCCAAATTGGGTTATTCCAATTGGAAATGCAACTTGAGAAATAGATCTAAAAATATCAAGAGAATAGGACCTAATTCTGTTTTTAAGATATTGGAAATTGAGATAAAAAATGATGACCTAATGTTGCCCCTATATTGGAGCAGTTTTTGGTGTTCGTTGTTTATCTCATAACTTAGAAGTCCAAATCGCCCGATCTTTAATTATATTTAAACTATAGACGTAGGGGAACAAATGTTTAGTGTACTTCAAAGCCTAATTTGAATGTTTGCTATGTGAAAATTGCATTACAAGTGGAGACTGTGGTGTAATTTGCTTCTGGACTGATTTGTTAGCCTATTTTTAGACCCAATGTGTGCTTAGCCCAATTTGCATTATTTTGAGTGTTTTGCTTCCCTTTTTTTTTTACAGAATAACATTGGAACCTCTTCTAATGTTTATGAAAATTTAGAAACACCTAGAAAAAAAATGAAATATGACTTATCATATTTGAATGGAGGGTGATAAAACAATGAAATTTAAGATTGAACATAATGCATGCTAAAGGAAATTTACATATATATAAAGGATTTATATGCACATTTATTTCTTAGTACAACCGCACAAGTATTCATAAAAATTTTATGATTTCAAATGAATATCGTATAACTTGTCAATATATTAATCATGAAATTGGTAAATGATTAAAGGAAAATGTTACAGTGCCTGTTTCATTGTCCTGGTGATGGATAGATAGGTATGCCTATAGGGTTACTATGCAGTTGCTATAGTTTGACACTACTGGTATCTTCATTTCGAGACTATAGTGTCTCTACAGTTCAATACCTTCAGGTATCCACAGTTTGATACCTTCAGGTATCTAAAGTTCGATGCCTTCAGATATCCACAGTTTGATATCTTCGGATATCCAATGCTCTCGTTATCCACACACATAGGAAATATGCAGGCTTAATATAGAAAGGAAATTTAACAATATTTGGCTTATAAATATGCATTTTGGTATACGAAGAATATATTGAAGAATATTTGCATTATGTACTTTGCCTAGTTATGCCATCATTGTTTACATGAGTTTATGATATTCATGAATGTGTGTGTGTGCTAGGTGGATGATTGTCGTGAGTGGTCATCCAAACTAAGTGTTTCACCACTAAGCTTTCAATCTTAACACGATTGTTAATCCATGTAGGCCCAAGTAATAGGAATAAGGAACAGGGATCATCTGCAGGGACCAAGGTCAACTGTTAGAAGTAAAAGTACCTTTAGATGTGTCTTTTGATCAAAGAGTGGTTGCATATATAATAAAGCAAATTGTAGTTTCTTAACAGTATGTAATTAATAATTTAAGTTGTGTGTAATATCTCTTTTGGATTACCATATTAATGTAATGATGTAATACTACTTTTAAAAGATATTATCAAGGCATATGAAATTTTGTAATATGTATGTATACAAGTCCTTTAGATGAATGAATATCATATTAATGTCTTGATTAGCATGTCTATCCAATTCAAAGTGCTTAGCCATAAATTGCATAGTTTAATATGTTGGAACAACTTGAATAATTGTTGTTTGAGGTTAAATTGGTTTCTTCAAGTTAGATGTCATTGTATCATTTGTAACATACCACTCTCATAATGCATATGCTCGATTATATCCACGGATAGTCGAGAATATACTCTACAGAAATGGTAGGTTAGAATAATCACATTAATATAGTTTGAGGAATCAATATAACTTAAGCATTCCAAATACTTATTTCCTTCACAATCATATTAAGTCATATATGTCATTAACATTCTAAATTCAAATAGACCATACACAACAGTTTTCAACTCAATCCCAATACATCATATAATACAAAAATTACACACTAGAGACAATGTGTGTTATAACATGGAATGCTAATACAAAAGACATCTATCTAGACTTTACAAGTATCAGCTGACTAGACCTTTGAGCCACCCCAAAATAATCGTACTAGAATTCTATTAGATCACTTTGGAAACTAGATCTCCCTTGAACCTAAAAATCAATGTTGCAATTTTGATGATTTTGCGAACTCAGTGAGTGAACCATCATCGATGTGCTCACTCAACCCAGAATATGAAGATAAGTATATAACCCAATTCACCAAGTATAACATATGATCCAGCATTGAATATCACATCACATTATATCATATGTCAACAAGTACAACATATATTCAATTATTTCGTATCACTATTTCAAAACAATCCAATATATCATCTCAATCATTCATATAATACATGTAAAGTTGTATATGCAAATTCACACGTGACTTCATTCTTATTTTGCTTTGTTGTGACTGAGCACCTATCAACCCAATTTACTGTCCCGTATCTGTTGTCAATACTGGGCTCATTCTATTTACTGTCCTGTATCCGTTGTGGATACCATGCTCATTGTTATCTGAGTCTGTGGCTCTTTGTGCACAATCTTGAGCTTTAAGCTCTTTTCCACACATTAGCTACTCCAATCACAACTCCTTTATCTGATCATGCATTTCAATGTATTGAGATGCATCAATTCACTTATTATGCTTTTAGTACTTTTCATTCAATGTGCTCTCCTCATATATCAAATTCTTCAGATTTAAGTCTAGTATTCATCATTTAATTGTTCATGCATTCCACATTACATATACAATTCAACAGAAGCACGTATAATTGAGTTTATACATCTAGGTTAACTCACTATAAGCTCAAGAAAAGCTATTGCCTTGATGATCTGGTAATGTCTGGATACTGACGATCAACTTGTGTGTCTAAAGTCATGCAGTACACCCATAATTTACACATCACTATTCAATCATATGAATATACAATCATGCACATGTATATGTGTCATGTTCAATGCATGCTCAATTGACCTTTTCGGTTATGTATTATGATTCACAAGTATTGACCATTCAATTATTATAGCTTGTATATTACCACTTTGCATTCAAGTTTATACCTTGAGTAAGTTTGATTACTCTATATTCATCAACCTTTTCTAGCAATATACATTCACACAATTTCCCAATTCTCATTCATCCATACCTAATACACCTTACTCATATCCTTTAGATCAGATTTTTATTCATAAGAACATCTTTATTCCTTTATCAACTTAAAATTTTTGGATTTAAATACATTGATATCAAGACAATCCATTCATTAAGTAATGACATCAATTAACAACCTGAACTTATCAAACGCATAACCAATTAATTAAGCAACAATCTAGGTTCATTTCAAGCTTAAATCAAGACCAAATACACCAATATGGAGTGACTTATCCTTATTTGGTTCAACAAATTCATAAAAACGAAATTATCATATCAAAGTTTAGGCCACGATCATGGGGGACCTTCCCACAATCGTGGGAGTACCCCAATGTACACTATCCAATTTCTCTCAATCTTCCACGAATTTCATCTACTTAGGATCATCATTAACACTTCAAATTTTCTAGAATTTATACTCTCAAAAGCTACTTCAATTTATGTTAATATAGCTTCCATCTTGGTTACATAAATCTCACAAAACTCTACTCAATTGATTCAATATCATTCACTTAATCCCATTATACATGTAATCCTAACTTTCCCAAATTCAAGAACACTTCAATAGCACCTATCTTTAGCATAAATTCACCTTCATTTATAATTCAAACCTCAACCTGATTCATCGATATAACAACCTATAACCTACTGTTTTTATGCATCAAAAATAAAACAGAAAAGTAACCAATTCATCCATTATATTCTAGCACAACTTCATCATCAATCCTATATGCAGTTCTTACCAATTCAATCATCATAAAATTTCTGTTACAACATGCAACAAAGAATATAATTTCACTTACTTGTTTAGCCCAAATTCCACTTCAATTATGAAGCTATCCTAGTCCTCCAAGCTTGAAAGCACAATTCCAAAAACAAAGTGGGACTTGCATGATTTTAGTAAAAAAAAGACAATAGAATATTGATATGGCAAAATATAGAATTTAGGCAAAAACTTAAGGTTGTCAGGTTGTGTATGTATGTAGGTAATGAGAGAAGGAAGAAGAAAATAGCATGTAGCAAAAATAAGAGATAACATAGCCATCCATGTGTGTCAGTCGTGGGGTGTAGGTGTGTGGTAAGGGTTAAGACACTTGTCAAATAAAAGACCAAACTCTATGCCCTCTTCTTAAACTACCAAATGTCACTTAAATACCTAGTCCACTTATCACTTAGTTTCTTAAGCCATTTGTCACCCAATTGTCTAAGACATTTGTAACTCAATTCCACTGCCACATGTCACTTATTTTATAGGCCTAGTCATCCTAAATTTTCATGTGTCAACTTGACTTGCCACTTGACATTTTTCCTAGACTAAATGTACATTTTAATTCATCAATTTCCCAATTGTAACAATTAACTCTAAATGACTAATTATAATCCATCAAACCAAAAGACATAAACAATACACTTTCATATCATAATCATTTTAAACCTTTCATACCCCAAAATATGTCAATTGAGTGTGTATACAGTCTTTGCAATGTTTTATAAATCAACATTCATGTGTGTATATGCTCATATTATGCATGTGAATGAAATGCATCTCATAAATTCTAAAATGATATGACTCAAAAGTCTAACATTCTAACCCTCAGTAAGTTTTGGAAACTCTATTACAATTCTCCCCTTTAGGGAATTTCATCCTCGAAATTGTTACCTGATTGACCAAATAGATGGGGGTACTATTTCCTCATGTATTCCTCAATCTCCCATGTAGCTTCTTCTCTGGAATGATTCCTCTAAAGGACTTTAACCAAAGGAATTACATGATTTCTCAACTATTTCATCTGGTATCCAACTATTTTCATTAGTTCCTCAATATAACTCAAATTCGTTGCAATCTCAACCTCCTGTGCCGGTAATACATGTGTAGGATCTGGTTGATATCTCTTGAGCATATTAACATGATACACGTTGTGAATCTGAGGCATCTCTGGTGGTAATGCTAATTTATAAGCTAATGGCCCTACTCTCTCAATAATCTAAAAAAAAACCAATGTATCTAGGGCTCAACTTTCCTTTTTTACCAAACCTTAGCACTCCTCGCCAAGGTGACACTCTCAAAAACACCTTATCTCCCACTTGATACTCCATATCCCTCTAGTGCTGATCTGCATAACTCTTTTTTCTATCTTGAGCTGCCTTAATCCTACTACGGATCAATTTTACCTTATCAAAGGTATCTTGAATCAACTCTGGGCCTTTTACAATCCTTAGGCCCTCTTCATCCCAATGCAAAGGTGATCGACACTTTCTACCATATAATGCCTCATATGGAGCCATACCAATATCACCATGATAATGATTGTTGTATGCAAATTCAATAAGAGCTACACATTCATCCTATGCTCCTTGAAACTCCAAAACATAAGTTATAAGCATATCCTTAACTGTCTGAAAAGTCCTTTCACTCTGTATATTTTTCTGATGATGAAAAGTTTAACTTTTTACCCAATGCTGACTGTAAACTGCCCCAAAATCTAGAAGTAAATCTAGGATCCTGGTCTGATACAATACATATTGGTACTCCATGTAACCTCACATTCTCATTTACATATTTTCGAGCTAACTAATCCAGTATGTTACTCTCTCACACAGGTAAGAAATAAGCTTATTTGTTAATCTATCAACAATGACTTATATAGCATCATGTTGTCTCGGAGTTCTCGGCAAGCCCATAATAAAATCCATTGTAATCCTTTCCCACTTCCACTCTGGAATAGGTAATAATTGTAACTTCCCAATTGGAGCCTAATGCTCTACCTTAATCTGTTGGCATGTCTAACACCTCACAACATACTCATCCACTTGCCTCTTCATCCAGGGCCACCAGAAATGTTGTTTCAGAGTATTGTACATCTTGGTTGTACCATGATGCATAGCATAGGCTACTATGTATGCTTCCTCCATAATTTCTTCTCTTAGACCATCAACATCTGGTACACAATGTCTACTTTAACCACAATGTATTATCTCTCAACTCAAACTCAGAACTCAAATTCTGTTTTAACTTCTCTACAATCTTCACCAATTCTGGGTCTTTGCTTTGAGCTTTCCTGATCCTTTCATACAATATTGGTCTAAGCTTCAACGTAGCTAACATTGCTTCATTCTGTCCCAAACTTAGCTCAACATTTAGGGCTCTCAATTGAACTAGGTTTGGTAATCTTGATGTCTAAATTTGTGCCACACTATTATAAGTTTTCCTGCTTAATGCATCAGCCACAACATTAGCTTTACCTGGATGGTATTCAATCGTGTAATCATAATCTTTAAGCAACTCAATCCACCTCTTTTGTCTCATATTCAGTTCTTTTTGACTCAACAAATATCTCAAACTTCTATGATCTATAAATATCAAAAATGCCTAACCATAGAAATATTGTCTCCAAATTTTCATATCAAACACCACTGTGGCAAGGTCAAAATCATAAACTAGATATTTAAGCTCATGAGACCTTAATTGTCTCGAAGCATAAGCAATCACTTTACCATACTGCATCAAAACACATCCTAATCCTTGGTGTGAAGCATCATTATATACAGCATATCCTCCAGATCCAGATAGTATAGCTAACATCGGTGCCATAGTTAATCGATGTTTTAATTCCTCAAAGCTCCTTTGACATTCCTCAGTTAATCAAAAAGGTACATTCTTTCTCATAAGCTTTGTCAAAGGAGATGCGATCAATGAAAACTCCTAGAAAAGCCTCCTTTAATAACCTGTCAACCTATGAAAACTCCAAATCTCAAACACATTTCTAGGTGCTTCCCACTTCATCACTACCTCAACTTTCTTTGGGTCTACCTGTATGCCCTATCCAACACCACCTGATTAAGCCAAAATTCACACTTACTAAACTTGACGTACAATTGCTTCTCTCTCATTATCTATAAGACCAACCTCAAATGCTCAGAATGTTCCTCTCTACTCCTCGAGTACACTAAAATATCGTCTACGAATACAATCACAAAATGATCTAAGTAAGGTTGGAATAATTTAGTCATCAATGCCATAAAGGTCGTGGGAGCATTCGTCAATCCAAAAAGTATCTCCAAAAACTCAAAGTGTCTATATTTGGTTCTGAATGCACTCTTTGGAACATCAACTTCTGCTATTTTCAATTGATAATGCCTTGACCTAAAATCTAGTTTAGTAAACACCTAAGCTCTCTGTAACTGATTGAGTAAATCATCTATTCTC
>JAOTAW010066888.1:973-12171 GCA_025629945.1 Erythroxylum savannarum
AACACCCTATGAATGATTGATAAAAGGCTTTAGAACTTTCATTTACCTTAAAGCCAACATTTTAACAAGGATTTTGAACATAGTATTACAACAAGAGATAATTCTGAAATCCTTAAAAGAAGAAGGATTTGGCCTTTAGGAAATTATAGAGATGAAGGGTTTTGTTTAATTAACATTAAGTCTTGGGGCTTTATTGAGGTTTAGCTTAAATACTGCTTTTTACATGTCCATTGCAATGAAAGGCTTGAAGAGTGATGTTGCGTCCTTCTATAAGATTTTCTTAAACATAAAATGATTTCAAGACCTGTATAGATGAATAAACATTATCTTAGGTACTAATTGTGTCCTTAATGTAGTCATGTGCCTTTTGCATTATTTCCTTTTGAGTCTACACTATTTCTTTGTGTCCGTTATCATTAAGAAAATTCTATTAAAGTTCCTCCAAGATAGATTAGGCTTATGGAAGAAGCCCGAGTTCCTATCTCTATCTTTAAGCCATTGTATTCTTAACTTTTGCTTTAACAATCAATTATACACCTCCGAGGCTTGAATGTAACTTGTCAGAGTTGTTCTTTACTTAGTTTGTATATTAAGGTCATTTTAGGTCAAACAAAGATCTTCTTGAATATGAATGAGTTTACTTTAGTTTCCATCATAGCTTTCTAAGTATTGCCAATTTTTTTGCAGTTCAATTCTTTAAATTCCTTCCTAACCATTTGGAGTTTGCTTATGCACATATAAGATTTATAACCTTAAAATTCTGAGGCCAACCCGTTGTCCATTTCTTGTTAAAAGCCATCGACTCGCACTAGATAATTATTAAAGTGGAAAAGAGTTCTTCTCTAGTAGTTTATGAATCAAATTTTGGATGACAATAAGGGTACAATCAAAGAATAGAAGACTGCTGAAATTTTTCCTTATGATACGGGAATTTGTTTAGCTAGAATTTATTAACCATAGCCGTATCTAACTTCATTCTCATAAAGTAAGAACCACCTCGCTTGTTATTCCATATGAAAATTTTCCTTTTAAACTTCATATCAGTGACTTCAATATGATTTGCATGGTTTTTAAAGTCCTCATCAAAGTTCCTCAAGCAAATATTTGCCTTCAGTTTTCAAATGTAAGAAAATACTGTCAAAGTGTCAACAGTGGAATGAATCATTTTCAAATTATCTTAGCTAAAAAATCTCTAAAAAGCATCATTAGATGTGTATACAAAAGTAACTTAGATCTTAGTCTTCAAATGAACTAACTTGATTGAGAGACAAATGAGCTAATCAGTAATCAGGGAATTAGAAACTTCGATTTTATGTGGATCGAAAGTAATAACTATTCTCCCATAGCGGTGAGCTTAGTGATCAATAATGATTCTTCAATGATTCCTAAAAAACTCAAGCTTTTTTACTTTTTTTAGTATTAAGTTTGGTCTCTAAAAATCCTAATAATTTTTTTTCACTGAGGTAATCCCTCAACACTTGATGTTTTTTAGGGTTGTTAAGCCCCTTGACATTTTTGAAATTGTAAGCTAGACAAAGTGTCGTATGAAACACACAAACACAAAGTGCAGAAAATTAAAAAAAACGCAAAATATGATATCGCTGTTCAGATATCAAGAGATATCCTACATCAGCGGGGCCTTGCCCAGTTTCAAAGTTTTCACTATAACTCCAAAAAGAATACACGAAGATAAGGACAAGCCTCTAGTATTCTAAGAACACTCCTCACGCAATCTCTAAACACTTCTCACACAAGATGCCTAACACACAGATGGCAATATTTCAATCTCTGTTCCCACAAATCTAAATCACCTCACACAGATGGTGAAACACCTAATACCCAGACGAGTGAAACCCCAAACTACAACCCCCGAAAACGCTAACCCCTCTCCCACGCAGACGTTAACAACTCTCAGTTTGTGTCTCACTCGAATTCTTCGTGCTTTGCTGTTGCTGTGACTTCTCCTTTTATAGAGCTAAGTTGTAGAGTCCTGTTTTGTACAGGAAATCCCAGAAGATAAGGACAGAGTGATCTTTTGAACAGAGGAATCTTCGTCTTCAGAAACTAATAGAATTCCTTTTAGATTAGAGCTCTAATCTTTGCTGACTTAGTTTCCTTACTAGGCACTTACTTCTTTCGACTCCACCCAGACGACTTTGAGGTTGTCAAAAAACTGCCAATCACTTGAATATCTAGATTTCTCCAGTCGCCAACACCGCAAACTTCAAAATGTAGTTACAATCTCCCCCTTTGGCATTTTTTGACAAAACATTTACGCCCAAGCCATGGGTACAAGGAAACTAAGCAATAAGTAGTCATCCTTATTTGCTCCCCCTTTTTGTCATAAATTCCAAAGGGCAACAGAAACCATTCACGTGGGCTCCCCCTCAACAGGGGATTCAAACAAAACTGCAAATTCAAGGGCGACAGAAATCACAAACGTGGGCTCCCCCTCAACAAGGGATCCAAACAAAACTATAAAGGAAGGTATTGACGTAACTCCCCCTCCATCTGAGCTTTTCTTGACAACCACATAACTTAAAAGATCTAGCAGAGAGAACACATTCCAAGAGCTCCACGGAGGAACTCAAACCTGGCTGGACCGAAGCTCTTAGTCAGTAGATCTGCCCAGTTCTTCTCTGTTGGGATATACTTTAACACTACTTTTCCATCTTCAACAAGATCCCGAATGAAGTGATGTCTGACTTCGATGTGTTTGGTTCTGGAATGAAGGACTGGGTTTTTTGAAATACTTATGGCACTTGAATTATCACAGTAAATCGTCAGAGCCGCTTGTGAGAGACCATAGTCGACTAGCATTTGCTTCATCCATAGTAGTTGTGTACAGCAACTTCCAGCAGCGATATACTCTGCTTCAGCCGTAGATAGTGAGACCGAATTTTGTTTCTTGCTGTACCAGGACACCAGATTGTTTCCTACGTAAAAGCATCCACCTGATGTGCTTCTTCGATCGTCTGAGTTCCCTGCCATATCTGCGTCACAAAAGCCTACTAGTGAGGAGTCGGTGTCTTTCGTATACCAGATGCCCATGTTGATAGTTCCTTTGACATATCTAATTATCCTTTTTACTGCTTTGACATGAGACTCCATCGGGTTAGCTTGATATCTCGCACATACACCCACACTATAGCTTATGTCTGGTCTGCTAGCAGTCAGATACAGAAGACTTCCAATCATGCTTCTATACAATCTTTGATCAGCTGGGATTCCCTTGTCATCTTTCGAAAGTTTTTCATTTTCTCCCATTGGTGTTCTACATTCTTTAGCATGACTCATCCCAAATTTTTCAACCAACTTTCGAGCATATTCTTTCTGTGATAGGAAAATTCCATCGCTTTGTTGTTTGATATGTAACCCCAAGAAAAAATTTAGTTCCCCCATCATACTCATTTCGAATTCCTCCTTCATTAGATCTGCAAATTTTTTAACGTCTGTACTAGAAGAAGACCCAAAGATGATGTCGTCAATGTAAATTTGAACAATAGTCAACTCCCCGTTACTTTTCTTGATGAAGAGAGTTTTGTCTACACTTCCTCTGACATAGCCATGCTTGATTAGGAAGACAGAAAGTCTCTCGTACCATGCTCTTGGGGCCTGTTTTAGCCCGTAAAGTGCTTTGTTCAATTTCAGCACATGGTCTGGAAAATTTGGATCACTGAATCCCTTAGGTTGCTCTACATAGACTATTTCTTTTAGATCTCCATTTAGAAACGCACTCTTGACATCCATTTGGTAGAGCTTTATATCCAAGAAGGCTGCTATTGCCAAGAATAATCTTATGGATTCAAGTCTTGCAACCGGTGCGAACGTTTCTTCAAAATCAATTCCCTCTACTTGAGAGTATCCCTGGGCCACCAATCTTGCCTTGTTCCTGACCACTATTCCATTTTCATCCCTTTTGTTTTTGAAAATCCACTTAGTTCCAACGACGTTCTCGTTAGTTGGTCTGGGAACCAACTTCCATACATCTAGAATTTTGAATTGCAATAGTTCATCTTGCATGGCTCCAACCCAGTATTCATCTAACAATGCTTCTTCAACTTTCTTCGGTTCTGTCTTAGAAAGAAAACAAGTATAATGAATGATATTGAAGATAGCTATACCTGCCATCAGCTTATAGTCCGGTTTAGGCACCCCTCTAGTTCTTCTTTCATTCAGGTCTCCAATAATGTCGGAGATGGAATGATTTTTTGAAACATGAGCCGAAGGTTGGAGAGTATTAGCTCTTGAGTCTTCTTCTGATATCGTTGTACCTTCCTTTGATTCCTCAATATCCGTTCTAGAGACATCGACCATAAATTCATCATCTGTGTTTGGTTTGTCTAAGGTTTCCAGAAACTTCACATTGTATGACTCCATGATTGTGTTGGTTCTTTTGTTTAGCACCCGATAAGCTCTACTATTTGTTGCATAGCCGAGAAAGATTCCTTCGTCACTTCTGGAGTCAAATTTCCCTTTGTGTTCCCTGTCTTTCAAAATGAAACACTTGCTACCGAAAATCTGGAAATATTTAACAGAGGGGGATTTACCTTTCCAGATTTCGTACGGAGTCATCTTTGTTTGAGGTCTTAGATGAACTCTGTTTGAAATGTAGCATGCGGTAGATACAGCCTCAGCCCATAAATTCATAGGAAGTTTTTGTGATAACATCATTACCCGAGCCATGTCCTGTAAGGTTCTGTTCTTTCTTTCAACAACACCGTTTTGTTGGGGTGTTTTGGGAGCTGAAAATTCGTGAAATACTCCAATCTCATTGCAAAACTCTTCATATGACGAATTTTCAAATTCTTTACCATGGTCACTCCTGATTCGTTTGATTGACATCTCCTTTTCGTTCATCAGTCGCTTGCATAGTTTTTTAAAAACTCCAAAAGTTTCTGATTTTTCTCTGAGAAACTCAACCCAGGTAAATCTAGAAAAATCATCAACGCAGACAAAGGTGTAATACTTACCTCCAACGCTAGCACATTGCATGGGGCCCATTAAGTCCATATGCAAAAGTTCTAAGTTCCTGGAGGTTGTGATGGCATGTAGCTTCTTGTGAGTCTCTTTCGTTTGTTTCCCTTGGGTGCAGTCAGTACAGTCTTCATTAAGCTGATCTTCAAATATAGGCAGTCCCCGAACAACTTCAAATCTGACTAGATCTTTGATGTTTCTGAAGTTAATATGTCCCAGTTTTTTATGCCAAATTTTGGCTGGGTTCATCGTAACTGAGTTGCAGCAGGTTGAGTCAGTGACTAATTTGTAGCAGTTATTGCCCATCCTTATGCCTCGAAAGACCATCTTTCCATTCACATCGAGCACTCTACAGACCTTTTTATTGAACCAAACATTGTAGTCATCATCACACAGTTGGCTGATGCTAATGAGGTTGTTGTCCAAGTCTTCCACAACTAGCACGTTTTTCAGCCCATTGTTTTCAATGTGCAGAGTTCCTCTTCCCACAACTTTACCTTCTCCTCCATTGGCATATTTGACTATTCCAGCAACATCATGGGTGATATTCTTTAGCAGATGCTTCTTTCCGGTCATGTGCTGTGAACATCCGCTATCAAAGTACCAAGCTTCCTCCTCCTTAGTGACTTTGTATGCAATAACTGTAGAGACCATAGTTTGAACCATCATGGCAACGTGATTTTCACTTTTATCTTTCTTCACCCATTGCAACTTCGGTCGATTTGCTAGATTCACCTTCTTTCTTGGAGTCCTGCTCTGAGGTTTAAACGAATTGAACATTTTGTCAAAACAATGAGGTCTGATGTGTCCTTTGACACCACAGTGGTGACAGACCACAGATTGCTTCCATCTTCTTCTTCTGTCAATTCGATCTCTTCCCCTTTTTGTGTATTCAAGACTCTCACGTTGATTGTGAGTTCTTCCAGAAATAAGAATGTTGTTAAGCGAGTTTTTTCCTGATGTGACTTGCTTCCATATTTCCTCAGCTTTAATTAACTTTTCTTCTGATTCAAATAGCTTCTTAGTTTTGTCAGAGAGTTCACCTTTGACTTGCTTCAATTTTGCCACCAGTTGAATCTTTTCTTCTTCTAATTTTCTCACTGTATCAGCCAAAAGATGGTTAAGTTCAAGTATTTTTTCAACATCAAAATTTACCTCTTCAACAGATTTTCTGATCTCAGATTGTAGCAGTGATTTCTCGGTTTCAGATGTCTGGGACACAGATGCATCAGTGATTGAGGTAAAAGCAGTATATTTTGCAAGATTGCTGATGATGTCTTTTTCACTATCATCAGAATCGTCATCTTCATCGTCTGAACTCCAAGTAGATGTTTTTGTTGCCTTCATTGCTTTCAATCTTTTTTTCGTATTAGCGCATTCTTCCTTAGTATGTCCAGTGCCTCCACATTCTAAACATTTTTTGTCTTTATTATTGGCACAATTAGCAGCTATGTGCTCATATCCTTCACATTCGTAACATTTAATTCCCCTTCTTCCAGAACTACTGTCACCGATTGATCTACCTTGAGGTGGTGGTTTTTCTCCCAGCATTGGTCTCTTATCAGAAAAATTGTTGTTCCTTCCAAACTTTTTGTTGAAACGATCAAGATTTTTCACAAGCATGACAAGTGTTTCTTCCAACTTTGGAGTATTCTCAGTAATATTGTCATCCTGGTTGGATGTATTAGCTACAAAAGCAATATTCTTCGGTTTTGACGGATCTATACCTTCTTCAAGCCATAACTCCTGTTGATGAGAAGCAAGGTTCCCTATGAGTTCAGAATACCTGTAGGTGCTAAGATTCTGTGTTTCTTGAATTGCAGTCACCTTCTGCCTGAAGTATCTAGGAAGAGATCTTAAGACTTTTCTAACGAGTTTTGCTTCTGGAATCGGTTCTCCTAACATATGCGCTTCAGTGGAGATTTTTCTGATTCTGTTATCATATTCTTGAATGAGCTCCTTTTCCCCCATCTTCATACTCTCAAACTCAGAAGTTAGAATTTGGAGTCTAGTCATACGAACAGATTCTGTTCCTTCACATGTATCCCTAAGAACATTCCAAGCATCAAAGGCTGTATCACAGGTAGCAATGAGAGTCATGAACTGTTTATAAACACCATTAAATAAAGCATTTAAGGCTCTAGAGTTGAAATTAAAATTGGTTATCTCATTTTGAGTCCAGTTTGCTTATGCTTTTACGACGATATCATCTTCGATCACCTCTGTTGGTGGAGTCTATCTTACAATGATGTTCCTCCAAGCACGCTCATCTATAGACTTGATGTGCATCTTCATCATGTTCTTCCATATTGAGTATTTTGAGTCCGTGAGCTTAGGTGGCCTTATAGTTGATCCTCCTTCATCCATTCTTGATCAGTTTGATATTAATCCACAGGTATGGATTTGGCTCTGATACCAGATGAGATTGTAAGCCCGATAAAGTGACGTAAAAAACACACAAAAATAAAGTGCAGGAAATTAAAAAGACTCAGAATATGGTATAGCTGTTTAGATATCAAAAGATACCCTACGTCAGCGGGGCCTTACCCAGTTTCAAAGTTTTCAATATGAACTCTAGAAAGAATACACGAAGGTAAGATTGTGCTTCTAGTATCGTAAGTAGTATACTGACAACTCTGTTGTTGTCAAGGCTGCCTCATACACAAAAGGCAGATTTGCTTCTCACCAATCTCTAAACACCTCTCATGCAAGTAGCCTAACACACAGAAGGCTACAATTCAAACTCTTTTCTCACAAACCCAGAGCGCCTCTCACAGATGGCGGAACGCCTAACACTCAAAAGGCTGAAACCACAAACACCAACTCATGCAGACGTTAACATCTCTCTCATGCAGATGTTAACACCTCTCAGTTTGTGTTTCACTAAAAAAAATTTCTCCACTTCTTCTGCTACTGTGTCTTCTCCTTTTATAAAGCTAGGTTGTAGAGTCCTTCTTTGCTTCTACATGGATAAGAAATCCCAAAAGATAAGAATAGAGTGATTTTCTTGTTCTTCAGTTTTTCTATTTTGCAGTCTTCAGGATCTAATAGAATTCCTTTAAGTTTAGAGTTCTAATCCTTGCTGACTTAATTTCCTTATTAAACAATTCTTTTGACTCAAACCAGAAGACTTTAAAGTTGTCAAAAACTGCCAACCACTTGATCCGTAATATTCAGATTTCTCTAGCCGCAATCATCGCATACTTCAAATTGTTGTTACAAATGTGAAATGTGAGTTCAGATAACATTTATTTTCATTGAAACACGTAAAGACTTCACTTAAATTTGCATAGTATAAACAAAGTCATGAATTTGATTGGAAACCCCATGATGCTTCCACATGCATGAGTAGTCTTCTCCCATTCACAAAATGGAATATATAATATGCCCCTCCCTTGTATGAAAGGAAGTTATCAAGATGAGTAATGTTGAATCATGCATTAATAATCAATTAGCAATTGGTCAAAACAAGTGATGAATCCTAACCTACTCACCTCGTTATAATAATAATAGTAGTTGCAATGCATGACACCAATTTTTAGGATCACTTCTTTTATCTATATCATATTCTTTTATCATTATAATTCTTGTTCAAAATGGCAAAGTCATATTCATAATTTAGAAAGGCCAACTCCCTTCAAATTCTTCAATTTCATATGTAGAATTCAATCATTTTAGTAGGCAGTGGAAAGGGGACTAAATATTGGTACTAAAGGTTATGAGTTGTATGAGCTTTACAGGAAAAAACTCATGATAATTAAAAAGGACATTAATTAAGGCAAACTCTGCCCTAAGCCTTTTAAATGATACAGATTCTCTCCCAGCTTCCTAATACGCTCTTATTGATGATCTCTTAAATGTGTATAAGTTAGGATTTAAAATGAATACATAAACTAACAACAATAAGGCCTTGGATATACAAACCTCTTAGATCATACAAAAATCCATAATCACCTAGCATAAATATGGGGATGGTAGTACCATATTTTTTCACTCCACCTTACTTGCTCCCTATCAAAATAGAACACTAAAATCCTATGAGAACTTTCATCGAACAGTTTACAAACAACCAAAATTCAACCCAAACTAACAACAAAAATAGTATCTTTTCCCATTCTTCACCAACATTAACACATTGAAATAACCATTCAACCATTAACAATCAATTTTTTTTAACTTAAACAACTCAATAACTCACCCTAGTTAAAACCGACCATTAACATTGGAAAATGAAACAAGAAAAAATAACCGAGAGCATAAAAGGATGAACCACTTACCTAGACTACAATTGCAAGGAGACGATAGAGGAGAAAACGAAGAGAACAAGATGAAAGAAGATGCACAGACGAGGAGAAGAGAAAAAAAATCAAACAAAGGAGAGAGGAAAGGCTGAGAGAATTTTAGGGAGGGGGGTTTGTGTTCGTTTAATTTCACAGCTGCTAAAACGATGTCATTTGTTCAGGGTCTGTATTCGTTTAATTTCACAGCAAACGACATCATCTTAGCTAAAAAAATTTCAGGCCAACACATTTGGTGACATTGTGTTTTGGTGACGAATTCACAATTCGTCACCAAATGTTAATGGTATATTAAAGATTTGGTGACCAATTCACAAAATCGTTGCCCCTTACATGAATGCGATGTCGTTTTGCTTAATTCGTTTACATGCCCTTCCATTTTGCAACGATATCACAATTCGTTGCGAAATGTTCAACATTTGGATGCCAAATTTTGAAAGTGTCGCTAATGTTGCTCAATATTTATAGATTTTTAATTTTTGCTCATTTTTTAAAAATATCATAAACATAAATTAATATAGATATTATATATAACAAATTCATTTTTGTGAGACCACATAAAATTATGAAATTATATATATTTAAAAAGAATAATAAAAAAGTATAAATGACATTTTTGTTAACTTAATTTATTTTTACACTTATACAATCATTGTCATTAAGAAAATAAAATAAAACTAGACAAATAAAAACAAATTAAAGAAAACATGCAAAAATTTGATCAAAGTGGGAAATTTGGTAGGGATCCGGTGCTTTGGTTCAATTTCGGCCTACACCCTAATTAAAGCATTTTCTTTACATTCTTAATTTTCTTAATTGATTAAGTCTTTATATGAGGTATTCCTATTACAAATAACAAAATGAAAATTTGGTCTTTTACACTTATATATGCAATTGTTCTTGATTTGCTTCATTTTTTGGAATTACTAATCTTTAATTTTAATTTGGAAGACAAACAAAATAAAATTGGAAAATTTTTAAAATTTTGTATCTTTCATTTTTACCAAATTCATCACTAACATGACAACATATACCATTTAGCCCTTAATCTATTATTAAGCTTTTTATTTGTATAAAAAAGATACATTTAAATTAAATACCCTCAGGTTTTTGCGACGAATTCAATTTAGTCGCAGAAGACCATTTCTGCGACCAACCACCACACTTAGTCGCAAATAGTAGACAATTTGCTACCAAATTTTCACGTCGTCGCCCAAAACAGTTTTTGTGACGAAGACGTATGAGTCGCAGAATATCCCTTTCGACGATTAGCTTCCACACTTAGTCCCAAATGGTTGACCATTTGCTACCAAATATCCACATCGTTGCCAAAACCCAAGCAAATTCTTTACTTTCTAAATAATTAACAAATTAAATAAGAGTTTTATTTAATTTGAAAAGTGGTTTTCTTTTAATATCAGAAAATAGACTATTACGTTACAAAATCGTAATTTCTAAAGATGTGTTATAAATAGTTTTCTAATTATATTAGAACGTGTTGTTAAATTTTTAAAAATTAGTTTTCCAATTTTTGTATAAATAAATAGTATAATTTTCTGAAAATTGTAAGTCAACTATAATTTATTTGAAGGGTGAAAAAATTAATTTCGAAATAGTTTTCAATTGAATAAGTTAATTTTTAATTCAAATTATGTTTTCTTTCTAATAGGAATATAAATTTATAAAAAATTATTTATGAACCCGCGGACTTTGGCAACGAGCTACGTATTAGTCGCTACATCTGACGTTTGTCGACCAAACAATAGATCGTAGCAAATTCATTAATACTACTTCCAAACAACTACAGTAAACAAGAAACGACATCGTTTACCTAAATAAGAAAAACGACGTCGTTTTGTATTAGGTTTTCATTGACAACCACAATAAAAGGCTACTTCATTCTCGTTCAAGCCGTCAACATTT
>JAOTAW010066939.1:0-12156 GCA_025629945.1 Erythroxylum savannarum
TGAGATGTCAAAAACCTGACCATCATGAAGCACAAGAATAAGAATTTGGAGTGGAAAAAGCACAACTACACATATAAGAAATAAGATATAAACAAAAGCAACAAAAAACATTCAGATGGCGGTCTGGTTACTCCCATATATGAACCAATTAAAACGTGAGAGCATATTAAGATATGGAAGGTAATCTACCTGATTGAAGCCAGACCTAAATGCTTCCATCTGTCTCATAATTCCGGTCTTCACTGTAGCATCAACTACCAAGGATATATATTCCTCCAGATTATGTATATTCACCTGGAGATTAAACAATGAATAAAGCTTTTTTAAGGAAACCATGTTTAATAGCAAAGTATACAGAAAATGGCAAGGTTAAAAGAAAGTCACTAGTACTATCAATTATTTCTCACCACTTCATCTCCTGGCTTCAGGGTGTACTCTGGATACCCAGGAAGAGTAAAATCAAAGCAAAGGTCTTCTACTGGTGTTCCGCGAAATCGTAGATCAGTAATTAAGTCACAGTTCTCCCCACCTGATTCTAACTGGTGTTTCCGAAACACAAGGGCTTGCAATTCTTGCAAGATCCTCCCAAATTCAGGATCAAATGAAATAATATCATACAGATCAAGCTCCTGCAATGGATTGAGAGATAAATAATTCAAGTCTATGGGCCAGACTGAAACAACAGCGAGACATTTAACCTTATTAAAATTGCACTAATAAGATGGATGAGAAGCATACTTGACCAAGAACAAGCTTATAAAATGCAATTGACAATGGCAGGTCCAATAGCCTCCCATCTTGAAGAGCTTTGGCCATCACACGTCCAATCAGGCGGAAGTACTCAACAACCTTGTAAAGCTGACTACCCTCAGAAGAATCAGCATTTGGAGGCCAAGGTCGAGGAAACAATCCAAGTGGAGCCTGGATGAGATCCCCATCACTTGCAACCACAGAGATATTATTTGATTTCCCATTCTTGCCATCCTCTACATTGATTTCCATTTGAGGTTTATGTGATGATGAGCTTGACCTCCAAATTCCAAGTGCAACTTTTTGAAGGTCATGGCTTAGAAGTGTATAAAACTCCAAAGTAGGACCCAATCCTGTCCCCACTTCACCAAAATATTCCACTTCAAGCACAGCTTTCTGGCTGGAATACATCTCCATTACTTTTGCCGCAGAATCCAAGATGCGATTCCTGGAAACTCGAACCTTTTGCCGCTGCAACCTCCCAACTCTCACCTCTCTTTCACCTGTTGATCCATTGCCATCAGCACCCTGCTGTTGTTGAAGACGATACAGAGCGCGAGATAATCCAAAAGCAGTAGAATAGAAGTACTGTCTTCGGGTCTCAAACGGGAACAAAAATGGACAGGCTTTTGTGAGTTGGTAGCACCATGAAGGAAGACTACCACTACATAATGCAAGGGCATCCTGAATTTGTCGAGCTAATTTAGGAGTCAGCTTGCTGTTGATAAATTCTTCAGCTGAAACCCTTACCCCAGCTACAGTCAGCTCATCCATAGTAGTGATTTTTCCCTCCGCAAAATTGTCAGAAGCCAACTGTGCTCTCAGGCGAGGTGCAAGCTGATTCAAGCCCTCAAGCACACGCAAGAGTGCCAAAATGTTATAAGTAGGATTACATTTCTCCAGATCACAGGGAAGTTCCCCTTGCAAGATGCTGTCCAAAAGTGAGACACGATGCAACTGGGAATCAGTGTTGGAACCAGATGAAGAACCCAATTTATTGGACTTTGATGCGTTAGTGGAACTTGTGCCCCCAGCTGAACCCCTATCAGCCTGAACATCTGGCCTCTGATATGTAATGGTATATATGTCACCCCAAAGCCTGCTTCCATCACTGGAGATGAAATCACTGCCAGTATACCGGTCATCCTCCTCTTCATCCATTACAAGTTGTCTTTGGATAGCTTGATAGATTGTCAAGTGCCTATTTAGCTGCTTTCCACCAGCAGTGAAGATCAATTTTGGAGGATCATTTGAACTACCAAATAAGGGTCTTCCTTGTCGATCTCGCCCTCCCCTGATCCCTCTACCATTAGCAGAACCCAAACCAGCCATGGCAGCAGCAACAAATGACATACCACCGCGTGATCCATAAGGGCTACCACTTCTAAAATCAGTAGAATCCGATCCTCTGATAGGAGCTGCTCTACTACTTGAACCAGAAACAGGATTTGCTTGACCATCACCTGTTGCTGGTGCACCACTATCTTCAGGAGCATCACCCAATTTCACATCATGCACCTTTTCAGCCATGCAAACAGTAAGAGAATCATCCCTTAGAACCTATTAAGGGAGAGAAAGGAAAAAAGAATCAGTTGAAATGTTAAGAAGCCACAGAATTTGACCTCATTATAGTTGTGGTTGCCAGTATAACTATGTTATACAGCACTCTGGAAATATGATTGAACATCCAAGACACCATGTCTATCTTCTGAAGCTTTAGAAGCCCCAGGCAAACAATGCTTCATATGATTAAAAAAAATACTATAGCATAGCAACAAATTACCCTTCACAGCAGGCACCCATATGCCAAGCCACACATACACACAAGAAATTGTTTCAGTCCAAATAATATCTGGCAGTTAAAAATCCAATCTATGGTACAAAACTAAGTTATTTCTCCTTTCGTAGTTAATCAAAATGAGTTAACCTAGCATGCAAGAGGTTGAGTTTGAGAAGCTTATTTGGTAACTATATCAGCTACCTAACTAAAAACTCCTCTTGTTTGATAAAGCCCGTGATGAAGATATCACAGAGTGGGAATAGTATGCGCTTGCAAAATGAAAAATGGATCAGATAAACTACATAACTATCAACTGAGACAGAGGATTCAGAGAACATACATCATCATGGTCATCATCGTCATCATCAGAGAAGTCATCATCTTCAATCACCAATGCATCATCAATCTCAACAGGAGACATATCCAATCCTTCATCCTAAGGAAAATAAAGATTAATTATTATACAAGTAATTATAGTACAACTGCAGATCACTAGATGCATTCACAGCATGGGATAGATTAAATAACAGGACCCAGAAAACCCAAATTTAATTATCAATTACCTCAGAGCTTGAATCTCCATCTACAGATTTCATTTGCGCATCTTTATCCACTGCAGCTCTTCTACGAGTTGCATTTCTGGTTTGCGGTCCTTTTGTCTCCTCCAGGGTAGGCTTCAAAACAGCTTTCCCCTTTCCCTTCGATGATGATGTGGTTTTCTCCTGTACCAGTTCCCTTCTAGCTGCATCACCTATGTTAACGGAAGTCCTTGTTCTGGAAGAATGTCGACGAGTGGCTGAGGCAGGAGTAGAGGAGGATGGAGATGATGCACCAGCTCCAGCTGATGTGGTCCCAGATTCAGAATTTCCAGCAGATGCCATGGACTTTTGACCTGATTCACCTCGCTGCACCCGGGGCCATAGAAATTCTTCAACAGCGCCCAAACTTGCTAATGGATCAATTAGAACAACATTTGACGAATAGTCGCGGAGAGATTTCTCCCCCTGAGCTCTACAAAGGCGTAACTTAAAAGGTTGAGTCAATGCACTCAATCCAGAAGAGAGACGTCCACTCCCACTAGAAGACCTAGATGGATGGCTCAACACAACAGGAAAACGTTCCAAGGATGACAGTGCATTTTGAAGTTTCTGGACCAAAACAGCCATAGGAGTTGTCATCCCCCCATCAATACTGGAACGAAGTGCAAGAGAAACAAATAACTTAAATCTTTTAAGTGCTTGTTGACGAAGCTTGGGAAGATTGGCTTCTGAAATTCTTTCCTTAGAGAAGTAACCACAAGAGAAGTAGTTAAGCAATGCACCAACAACACCACTACCGATAAACTCAAATGTCGAAACACCATCCCCTTTACTTAACTCAGCCAGCATCTCAGATAGCACCCCTATCAAGTACTCTTCTTTGTTGGCACAATTGTCGAGGCGAGAACCAGAAGCTCTGGATTTAACCTTTGCTTTAGACTTCTGGTCATCAACACCAGAATTCAATTTCATGCAAAGCTCTTTCAGATGTAAGAGATCATCAGAAACCCCCTTATCTGCAGCACCATTATCTGCAGCAAAGTACTTATCTTTAAAAGCTTTAGCACGTGCACTGACCGTCATACGAAGATTGAGATTAACCGTAGGGATTTCTATAGAGCTAGGAGGAGATCCAATATGCGCCAATACTGAATTTTTTCGTTCTTCTGATAAATTTCCTTCAGGATTAGGGTTACGACGTTTGTATCGCCTAGAACGTGATGATGTCCCTGGGATAGAATCATTATCCTTCTCAGCAGAAGGTGGTTGGCTCGCTTCTATATTTTGACTTCCGGCCAAAATAAGTTGATCTATTGCATGAACTACACCTTCTCTAACAAAATTTTTTGAAAATGTCTCAGGAAGCTTTTCCATGAGAATTTCAGCAATTTGCAGGGAAGGAACCAACACTTGGGGGTCTTTCCATGCTAGCACACCAGCTAAAAAACTGGAAAAAAAAAGGACAATAGCTTCAACAATCTACTACATTATGCATACAATCCAAGAGATAATGAATGAGTGAAGTTTAGTACCTTGATATGTTTGTCACACTTAACAAAGATTGGATCATTTCAGCATTGCTGAAGTACATCAACTTCCCAATCACTGAGAAACATTTGTGGCGAACATAACTGTTTACACTGGAACCATAGATCTGTTGGACAAGCAAATAGTACTTTATGAGCAACTAGTGCAAATGTCAAAGAGATTCTAGTAAACTATAGCCATCCACAAAAAACGAACCTGTATCATCACCGAGAGAAGATCCATTCCAAACTGCTGGAGAAGCTCTGGCTGATCGTTTAGTAGTTGTTCTCGAGCTGAAACCTCAAGAACATTCCCATTTACATCATCTTGTTTTGCGGAGCTGCTTGAAGGAGGAGATTTCTTCACAGCAGAACCTATCAAAAATGGGCTTATAGGGAGGGTGATTGTTCCTTCAGGAAGTGGTGGAAGAAGCTCATTTGCAAGGTAGACAATCTCAAAAATCTATATAGCAAAAGAGAAAGCAGAAATGTTAAATTCTATCCTCTAAAAAGTAATCATATATTATAATGATGGAGTCTACAAAATCACAGAAACCCAAATCAGATGGAATTATAATAATATAGGAAGCAGCAGTCACCTGCTCAGATGGTCTACTTAGAGCTGGGGAGACAGACGAATTTGCAGAAACACCAGAACCTGATAGTATATCCTTAAGAATGCCGCTGATTCCAAGAAGAAGTAAAGTTTTGGCACCAAGATGGGACCCACTTGCACAAGTAGACAACAGACGTATCAAGCCCTGCATGCTTCATGTCAGATCAGAGCAATATAAACATATAAGACAACAGAACTCAATAGCAGTGACTGTTTTTTACCGTATATGTAGGTGTGCTAAGAGATGCCTGTCCACCACCAGAATTGCTCGTGGAAATAAGAGTAGCAGCCTGTGTGACCAGTCCATGATTACATAGTTCATCCAATTTGTCTGGTGATGAAGCAAAGGCTTCTGCAATCCGGGTTAAACAAATAGATGCATGCTCCAATACCTACAATGATAGAAAACATCAACTACACAAATAACAACTACCACAAAAAAAAGGTTGTGTACACAAAATAAAATCTTACTTTTGAATCATGATACTGAAGAAGATTTGTCAATAAAGGAACAGCCTCCATGACAAAATCAGCAGCATCTGAAGGGAGTTTCTTGCACATATTTGCAGCAGTTGACAATGCTACTCGCTGGAAGCACAGAATTCAATATGAACAAACTCTACAAAACACTCCCTAATCCTACAGTTCCTTAAAGCACACGGCGTAGCTAACACTAGACAAATTCACAAACATCAGTTACCTGGACACCAGTAGAAAAGAAATCCAGATAAGAAAGTACTGCCATAAGAGCACCAGCTCGCAAGCAAGCTGTTGGGTGCTCCTGAGATATCTTCTTCAGTGCTTGCAGAGACTGTTTTTACCATAAAACCACAAATCTCAGTAATAATCCAAGAAAAACTTCGTCCAACGACAACAAAGTAATCAACAACTTGCCTGAGCAAAGCATCAAAGGGGTAACTAGAAAAATATAAAATTCTATACCAAATTAACCAAACTTAAACCCTAACCTGTTCAGCCAAGTCCATATACTCAATAGTAAGCAGCCTCGCAACAAAACACGGAACAGCACCATAGTGGACAACGGCAGCACAAGAAGAAGGTAACACATCACACAAATGCGTGATGGCCCTCGCAGCTAGTAACATAATGTCAGGATTGCTCTCATGATTCAGCAACCCCACAAGAACCGGAACGAAAGAATCAACTGAAAAAGTACTCAAAGACTCCTCCGTCCCTATTGACAACATGTCACACAACTGCGTCAATGCCTCCACTTGCTTCCCTTCCTCTCCATCGGCCCGCAACCCTGACAAGATCTTCTTCAATCTTCCAGATTGATGTGAGGACGAACCCGACGGCATTCCAGATGACGGAAGCAGATCATCAAGACCCGCACCAAGCTTTCGCAACAAACCCTGAAGAGCACTGCTCGCTGAGGTCAAATTCTGGTGAAAAGCACCAACTCCCCCACCTTCACTGTCGTTATCGTCGTCTTCATTAGGGTTATTGTTAGAAGTTTCCATATTTATCCCTAGATTGTCTCTGTTTTCACGAACCCTAACCTCGTGCTCTTTTTCCTTCCCTTTATCCAATTCATTACGTGACCGGCGAGTACGCGAGGAGGAGGAGGAGGACTCTACGGGGTTGGTGGTTGTGGGGTCCATGGAGATGGGTCGGGACCGTGTGGGGCGTGAGCGTGTGGCGGTAGTCGGTGCGACAACGGCGGAGGCGGCGGCTGAGTAGGAAAGGCGAGCTCGTTTGTGAGAGCGAGTGCTAGGACCGGTCGATGAAGGGGCAGCTGAGGAGGCCTCCGCCCGCTTCCGGCTACGAGTTTCCATACAAGAACCGAACCACCGGGATCGAGTCGACGGTCGCGATCACGCTAGACCGGATCGCGATTCCCAATACATCTGATCTTACAGAATAACAAAGAAGCCCCTTTTTCAATAAAACGAAAATCCAAAACCCTAGAATTACCTCAAACGCAAACCAATCCGAATTGCGGAGATTCCGATTGGGGATTAGTTGGAGGTGTGTTCGTGAGAGGAGAGAAAACCCTAAAGGAGAGAATAAAAAAGGGATAAGTGAGTGTTGGAGGTTCTTATAGGTGTTGAGGGAAGGAGAGAGAGGGAGAGAGAGCCAGTGAGGTGTTTGATGGTTAAAGTTCTTCTATTCTAGTTGATTCATGGAAAAGCGTTTAACAACGTGGCTAAAATTGTGTATGTTGTTGGGCTTTAAATATGGGCCTATCATCATAAATCCAGATAGGCATTGACATTAGTATATGATAGGTCGGATTAGACTCGGACCTGTTCTTTTTTTTTTGCTACAAGGAAAGAAAACCAAAAAAACAACTAACGCGTTATACATAAACTCGTAAGAGAGGTCCGAGGATAAAGAGTGCCAGTGCGGTCTCGGGAAAGATCCTCCAAAATGCTGGGAGGTAGCGCCTGAAGTGTATGCAATCCTTGCGGGACGAAAGAAGCTAAGTGAGCCAAGTGATCCGCACATTGATTGCCTTCACGGTGAGTATGTTGCAGTTGCACCTCCTAATCGTGAAGGAGCAAGTCTTGGATACCTGTCACCAAAAACTAGAGTCCAGTCAGGATATTAAGGGAAGAGGAGAGAATATTGATTACCTTCAATGAATCCACTTCCACAATCACACGTCGATAGCCCCAACCTCACGCCACTATGAGGCCAGAATATACCCCCCAAAGTTCGGCGAATAGGGAATCATCAACACCAATATTGTGTAAAAAGCCTACACACCAATGCCCTCGGTCATTCCGAATAACGTCGTCGGTTGAAGCAATATTGTACTCTGGGTGCACGGCACCATCGGTATTGAGTTTGACCCAACCTTCAATGGGTTTATCCCACCCAATTAAAGACCCCAACAGAAGCCCATGAGAGGGAAAGACCCGGTGTTCCATCTCACTGACTCTGGTGATCCAAAGGGTGTAATCCATGACAACTTGAATACCGTAGCTTGGCCAAACAAAGCCCGGTTCAAAAATGTTGTTGTTATGTCATTTCCAAATAAACCAACAGACGACGGCAAAAATAGTAGACCACGCTATCTTCTGGATAGTAACATGATGACGAAGATTTGTCCGAAGCCAGCTGCCCGCCCCGTGGTTGAAAAAATTCCCACCAACCATGTCGGGAGGAAATTTGTGCCAGAAAGAATGCACCCGAGAACAATCTTGTAAGGCATGAAGTATTGATTCCTCGTGGCCACATAAATGACAACCATTCTCCATGGTCAGATGATGGGTCACACGTTGTTTGTTAGTTAACAATTTTCCTTTGCCCACGAGCCAGAGGAATGATCGGATGCGCTTGACATCAATCTAAGTTTAGGGGTTGTTTGATTCCACTTTTATTTTTCGGTTGATGTTTTTATTTTCTGTTTTCTGTTTTTAGTTTCTGCTTTTTTTTTAAATAAAAACCTTTTGGTTGAGATTTGTAATATAAAAACTAAAAACAAAAATATGTTTTGTTGAGATTTTTAATAAAAAACTGAAAACAAAAATATGTTTGGTTTTATTATTATTATTATTATTATTGTTATTATTATTAAGTTATTAATTTTATTTATTTATTTATTATTATTATTATTAATTTTTAATAAGTTATTCTTATTATTATTAATTTTTAATAAGTTATTAGTATGATTATTAATTTATTATTATTATTATTGTTGTTGTTGTTATTATTTAATAAGTTATTATTATTATTGTTATTAATTATATTATTAATTTTTTAATAATTTTTAATAAATTATTCTTATTATTATAAAATTTGTACTTTTATTATTATTATTATTATTCGAGATAGAAAATAAGGATATATTATTTTTCTATCGAAGAAAACTTGTTGTTAAAATTCAGAGAAAAGATGTTTTCTGGTTTCTGTAAAACTGTTGTGATTTTTTAATTTTCAAAAATAAAAAATCACAACAGAGTAAACCAAACAAGTTTTACTTACCTATTTTTCATTTTACAAAAACGACAACAAAAGGCAGAAGAAAAAAAACGAAAACAAAAAGCAAAAAGTTTGAATCTCAATAAGTTTAAAGTTCAAATTTTGTTAAGGAACAAAAATTTAAGAACCTAGCTAATTTAATTTGACTAAAATTAATAATTTATTATAAATTTCTTAATTACTAATTTCAATCAATTTTAATTAGTTCGAATTAAATTTAACAGCCAAGTTATGTTTAAGAATGATATTCATATTGTCTGTCCTTCATCATTATTTTTTTAATCAAAGTTTAAGAGTAGAGGTTTTGATACGAACAAGGCCAAAATAAGGTAATGGGATTCTTTGTATGTGGCAATTGGACCAATAACCCGAGCTCATGCTAAAAGAATTAAGGAGTCAATGATAGGGTTGATTCAGAAGATTCAAATGAAGAGTTCAATTGTTGAACCGGAGGAGGAGTGTCTTATTACTTCAGTTGGACCATTATAGCAAGCATGGATTAAGCGCGGGAAAATTTTGACAAAAAGTCTAATTCTAAAGGAAATTATCTCAAATACTACCTTTTGAATTAATTTTTCTATTTAGTCTTTAAACCATTTTCTTAATTAATTATTTTCATTAATTTAGATATTTACCTATGTGACTAGGCATACTCTTATACTATAAATACCCTTTTTCATTGTAAAGGAAGACACTTATCTTTTGATTATAAATTTAAAACAAATTCTCTTGTAAGTTTGTGAGTTTATTGCTCTCAAGTTTTACATTAGATTTTAAAACACTTCCAAACTTATCGAAAGCATAATCATCTTTCGTGACGTTCAACTCTCGAGGGTTCTTCAAACAACATCTTTCCGAGTCTAAGGTTTCATATACCTTAAGTTCTCAAGTTGTGTTTGCTGGGTTTTAGAGATTTTATATCTATTTACTGAATGTTAGCTTTTTTGGAGATATTAGTCTGTTTATTTTTCCGCATTAGGTTTAAAAAAATTTATAAGATTTTTCTTGAAAATTTTAAAGATAAAAGAATTTTTTCAAGATTTTTAAGACTTTTTTACCCTCTTTTTAAAATTAGGTTTAAATTTAATATAAAAATTCAATCACCTTGGAATTTGAGCATTGATTCAAGTTAAACTTTAATCAAAATGTCAATCTAAGTGACAATATTAGGATTCTAGCAATTTATAAATTTTGCATCTTGAATCACTTATTTGTTAAATAATTTATTACCTAATTTACAAGTTATTATATACATTTAATATAATAATAAAACATACGCGACTTATCTGTTTCTCTCTCTCCAACTCTCAAGCCTAATATGACCAATCTTTCTTGTATAACTTAATCCTTATACAAAAACAAGTGTACATTTCATGTAGATCAATTAAATATTCTCTTATATAATAATTTAATATATCTTTTAACTCGACATAAATTAATTAAATTTAATTTAAATCAATAATTTATTATAATTACATTAAATTATCATTTTAAATCATAATTAAGAGATAAGTTATATTATTATTAAATAATAATTAATTAATCTTTATATGATGTTCATGTCATATATGTTTCATTTTTATTTTTTAATAAAATTATAAAGAAATAATTTTTATAAAAATTAAAAATTACAAAAGAAATTTTATAAATTTTATGATTATTTTTTTAATTCCCAATTTAAAACTTTATTTTATGTTGCAATATATTCTCTCTCATTTATAGTTTTAAATAAAATCGGAAATTCGGAATGTATAGAGACTAGATATTTTTATCTTAATTAAAGGTCTATTAGTCCTCGATCAATGTAATAAAGTCAAAGATCTCATTTGACTGACACGGTGGTTCCTTTTCTTGCACTCATCCTCGCCAAGTGGCAATTCCCCTGTGTCTGTTTTTGTACAAGATCTTAGTGGACCCCACCGGTCGACATGATTGGATCCAACGGCGGTAAATGCGCTTTCACGTAACGCACGTTCAAAGGGAGCGACGCTCTGTTTTAGTTCCCTCCACTGTTAGGTAATTACCAGAATCGCCGGAGGACAGATCAGTCATTTCACTGCTTTTCCACCGTTTTTAGTGGATGCGTGATCTGAGAACTCGAGGAGTTCCTTTTCTTCTTGTTTGGACCGTTTCTCTGATACAAAAGCGAGCGTATAGAAAGGTTAAGACTTTGTGAGCGAAATCGTATTTGGAGAAGACGAAGCGAAATGGGGTTCTTGAGCACGATATTGGGTTTCTGGGGATTCGGTTTGGGGATTACGATGGGACTCGTGATCGGTTACTTTCTCTTCATTTACGTCCAACCTAGTGACGTTAAGGCAAAGCTTGCAGATTTTGTTTATATAGTCTCATTTCATATGATGTCCTGTTTTTTTTTGTTTTTTACGTGGAATGTGAACAACTTTTGCTATTTGTTGACAGGATCCTGAGATTAGGCCGTTGGTGGAGCAGGATTCAGAGACTTTGCAACGGATGCTTCCGGAGATACCCCTTTGGGTGAAGAATCCTGATTATGATCGCGTGAGTTTCGATTTTCTTTTTGAGGGTTCTTGTTACGTAACTCATGCTGATTTGTATTGTTTAGTTATATTGATCTTCTTTTTGTTTTAGGTTGACTGGCTAAACAAGTTCCTCCAATACATGTGGCCTTATCTGGACAAAGTACAATCTTTACGTCTATCTGTGTTGTTTTCTGGGCTCATTTGTATCTTCGTCCGTCTTTGGTGTTGAATGTTATGTAATTTTGATTGCGTAGGCCATTTGCAAGACTGCAAAGAACATTGCAACTCCTATTATTGCTGAGCAGATACCCAAATATAAAATTGATGCTGTTGAATTCGAAACACTTACTCTAGGATCTCTACCACCAACTTTTCAAGGTGAGGCGATCTTGTTTATGCAATATTTAATTGGTTCATTCCTTGTTCCTGTTTAATTTTGTTGCATCAGGTATGAAAGTTTATGTCACTGATGAGAAGGAGTTGATTATGGAGC
>JAOTAW010066952.1:0-12151 GCA_025629945.1 Erythroxylum savannarum
GTCAAGAGGCAAGACCCAGGAAAAACATACTAAAATTTCATCCCGATCAAAGGTCGTTTGATCATCGATCGAGATTAGAGCAAATTTTGATATGAAATTTCTTTCTCTTCTGGGCAGTTTTCTCTTTGCCACAAAAAAAATCTAATAATTATAACCAATATATGACATAATACAAAGTCGTTTACAAAAAGATCTAGAAAGAAAATTCTAAGTTAGAAAGCTTCAAATCAGACTCTAGCTGTTGGATGTCAAGAGGCAAGACTCAGGAACAACATACTAAATTTTCATCCCGATCAGAAGTCGTTTCGTCATCGAATGAGGTTGGAGGAAATTTTGATATGCACTTTCTTTTTCTTCTAGGACCTTTTCTTTTTTGCACAAGAAAATCTAATAATCATAACTCAAATATGACATAATACGAACTCGTACAATAGGAATGCTAGATAGAAAATACTAAGGTAGAGAGCTCCAAATCAGATTCTAATCTTTGGATATCAAGAGCCAAGACTCAGGAATAACATACTAAGATTTCATCTTGATCAGAGGTCGTTTGTTCATCGATTGAGGCTAGAGGAAATTTTGATATGCACTTTCCTTTTCTTCTAAGGCCTTTCCTTTTTTGCACAAGAAAATCTAATAATCATTACTCAAATATGACATAATACGAGCTGAGAAAAAAGGAGTGCTAGACAGAAAATACTAAGGTAGAGAGCTCCAAATCAGATTCTAACCATTGGATATCAAGAGGCAAGACTCAGGAATAACATACTAAGATTTCATCCCAATCAGAGGTCGTTTGGTTATTGATCAAGGCTAGAGCAAATTTATATATACACTTTCTCTCTCTTCTGGGCACTTTTTCCTTTTGCAAAACAAAATCTAATAATTATCACCCAAATATGAAATAATACAAACTTGTATATAAGGAGGGCTAGACAGAAAATACTAAGTTAGAGAACTCCAAATTATATTCTAACTATTAAATGTCAAGAGGCAAGTTTCAGGAACAACATACTAAAATTTCATCCCGATCAGAGGTCGTTTAGTCATCGATCGAGACTAGAGAAAATTTTGATATGAACTTTCTCTCTCTTCTGGGCACATTTCTCTTTAGCAAAAAAAAATCTAATAATCATCACCAATATATGACATAATACAAACTCTTATACAAAGAGGTCTAGAAGGAAAATTCTAAGTTAGAGAGCATCAAATCAGATTCTAACCGTTGGATGTCAAGAGGCAAGACGCAGGAACAACATGCAAAAATTTATTCCCGATCAGTGGTCGTTTGGTCATCGGTTGAGGCTAGAGAAAAATTTGATATGGACTTTCTCTCTATTCTGGGCACTTTTCTCTTTGGAACAAAAAAATAATCATCACCAATATATGACATAATATAAACTCATATACAAAGAGAACAAGAAAGAAAATTCTAAATTAAAGAGCTTCAAATCAAATTCTAACCGTTAAATGTCAAGAGGCAAGACTCAGGAACAACATACTAAAATTTCATCACGATCTCAGGTTGTTTGGTCATCAGTTGAGGCCTGAGCAAATTTTGATATGCACTTTTCTTTTTTGCACAACAAAATCTAATAATCATCACTAAAATATGACATAATACACTCGTACACAAGGAGGGCTATATAGAAAATAGTAAGTTAGAGAGCTCTAAATCAAATTCTAATCGTTAGAAGTCAGGAGGCAAGACTCAGGAATAACATAATAAAATTTCATCCTTATCAAGAGTCATTTGGTCATCGATCGAGACTAGAGCAAATTTTGATATGAACTTTCTTTCTCTTCGAGCCAGTTTTCTCTTTGACACAAAAAAATCTAATAATCATCACCAATATATGACATAATACAAGCTCATTTATAAAAGGGGCTAGAAAGAAAATTCTAACTTAGAAAGCTTCAAATCATATTCTAACTGTTGAATGTCAAGAGGCAAGATTCAGGAACAACATATTAAAATTTCATCATAATCAGAGGTCGTTTGGTTATCGATTGGGACTAGAGCAAATTTTGATATGAACTTTCTGTCTCTTCTAGACACTTTTCTCTTTGGCACAAAAAAATCTAATAAACTTCACCCAAATATGACATAATACAAACTCATATATAGGGACAGGTAGACAGAAAATACTATGTTTGAGAGCTGCATATCAGATTCTAACTGTTGCATGTGAAAAGGCAAGACTTAGGAACAACATACTAAATCTTCATACTGATCAGAAGACGTTTGGTCATCGATCGAGACTAGAGAAAATTTTGATATGAACTTTCTTCCTCTTCTAGCCAGTCTGCTCTTTAATACAAAAAAATCTAATAATGATCACCAATATGTGACATAATACAAACTCGTAAACACAGAGGGCTAGAAAGAAAATTCTAAGTTAGAGAGCTTTAAATCAAATTCTAACCGTTTGATTTCAAGAGAGAGGACTCAGGAACAACATACTAAAATTTCATCCCGATCAGCGGTCGTTTGGTCATCGATTGAGGCTGGAGCAGTTTTTGATATGCAATTTCTCTCTCTTCTGGGCACTTTTCTTTTTTGACAAAATATAAACTCGTATACATGTAGAGCTAGACAGAAAATACTAAGTTAAGGAGCTCTAAATCGGTTGGGGCTTGTACAAATTTTGATATGGACTTTCTCTTTGTTCTGGGCACTTCTCTCTTTGCCATAAAAAATATAATAATCATCACCATTATATGACATAATACAAACTCGTATACAAAGAGAGCCAGAAATAAAATTCTAAATTAAAAAGCTTCAAATCAGATTCTAATTGTTATATCTCAAGAGGAACGACTCAGGAATAACATACTAAAATTTCAACCCGATCTGAGGTCATTTGGTAATCGATCAAGGCTTCAACAAATTTTGATATGCTCCTTCTCTCTCATTTGGGAATTTTTCTCTTTGGCACAAAAAAACTAATAAATATCACCTAAATATGAAATAATACAAACCCGTATGCAAGGAAGGCTAGATAGAAAATACTAAGTTAGAGAGCTTCAACTCAGATTCTAATCGCTGGATGTCAAGAGACAAAACTCAGGAACAACATACTAAAGTTTCATCTCGATCTGAGATCATTTGGTCATCGGTCGAGACTAGAGAAAATAATGATATGAACTTTCTCTTTCTTCTAGGTACTTTTCTCTTTAGCACAAAAAAATATAATAATCATCACCAATAAATGACATAATACAAACTCGCATATAAGGAGGGCTAGATAGAAAATACTAAACTAGAGAGCTTCAAGTCAGATTCTAACCGTTGGATGTCAAGAGGCAATATTCAAGAACAACATACTAAAATTTCATCCCGATCTGAGGTCGTTTGATCATCGATCGAGACTGGAGCAAACTTGGATTTGAACTTTCTCTCTCTTCTGGGTACATTTCTCTTTGGCACAAAAAAATATAATAATCATCACCATTATATGACATAATATAAACTCGTACACAAAAAGGGCTAAAAAGAAAATACTAAGTTAGAGAGCTTCAAATCATATTCTAACCATTGGCTGTCAAGAGGTAAGACTCAGAAATAACATACAAAAGTTTCATTCCGATCAGAGGTCGTTTGTTCATCGATTGAGCCTGGAGCAAATTTTGATATGCACTTTCCCTCTCTTCTGGGCACGTTTTCCTTTTGCAGAACAAAATCTAATAATCATCAGTCAAATATGACATAATACAACCTCGTATACAAGGAGGACTAGACAGAAAATACTAAGTTAGAGAGTTCCAAATCAGATTCTAACCGTTGGATGTCAAGAGACAAGACTCAGGAACAATATACTAAAATTTCATCTCGATCAGAGGACGTTTTGGCCATCATTGAGGCTATAGCAAAATTTGATATGGACTTTTTCTCTATTCTAGGCACTTTTTTCTTTGGCACAAAAAAATAATCATCACCAATATATGACATAATAAAAACTCGTACAAAAAAAGACCTAGGAAGAAAATTTTAAGTTGGTGAGCTTCAAACCAGATCTAGCCGTTAGATATAAGGAGGCAAGACTCAACAACAGCATCCTAAAATCTCATCTCGATTAGAGGTCGTTTGGTCATCTATCGAGGCTAACGCAAAATTTGATATGGACTTTCTCTCTATTCTAGGCAGTTTTGTCTTTGGCAAAAAAAAATAATCATCACCAATATGTGGCAAAATACAAACTCGTATATAAAGAGAACATGAAAGAAAATTCCAAGTTAGAGAGCTTCAAATCATATTCTAACTGTTTTATGTCAAGAGGCAAGACTCAGGAACAACATACTAAAATTTCATCCCGATCAGAGGACTTTTGGTCATCAGTTGAGGCCTGAGCAAATTTGGATATGCACTTCATCTCTCTTATATACAAGGATGGCTAGATACAAGGATGGCTAGATAGAAAATACAAAGTTAGAGAGCTCCAAATCAGATTCTAACTGTTGGATGTTGAGAGGCAAGACTTAGGAACAACATACTAAAATTTCATCCCAATCAGAGGTTGTTTGGTCATCGATCGAGGCAAGAGAAAACTTTGATATGGACTTTCTCTCTGTTTTGGGCACTTTTCTCTTTGGCACAAAAAAATAATCATCACCAATATATGACATAATACAAACTCGTATACAAAGAGAGCTAGAAAGAAAATTCTAAGTTAGAGAGCTTCAAACCAGATTCTAACCATTAGAAGTCAAGAGGCAAGACTCAGGAACAACATACAAAAATTTTATCCCGATTAGAGGTTGTTTAGTCTTCGATGGAGACTAAAGCAAATTTTGATATGAACTTTCTCTTTTTTCTAGGGACTTTTCTCTTTGGCGAAAAAAATCTAATAATCATCACCAACAAATGACATAATAAAAACTCGTATACAAGAAGGGCTAGAAAGAAAATTCTAAGTTAGAGAGCTCCAAATCAGATTCTAACTTTTGGCTGTCAAGAGGCAAGACTCAAGAACAACATACTAAAATTTCATCCCGATCCGAAGTAGTTTGCTTATCGATCGAGACTAGAGAAAATATTGATTTGATCTTTCTCATTCTTCTGGGTACTTTTCTCTTTGGCATAAAAAATATAATAATTATCACCAATAAATGACATAATACAAACTCGTATACAAAAAGGGCTAAAAATGAAATACTAAGTTAGAGAGCTTCAAATCAAATTCTAACAGTTGGATGTCAAGAGGCAAGACTTAGGAATAACATACTAAAATTTCATTCCGATTAGAGGTCATTGGGTCAAATTTTTATATGCACTTTCTCTCTCTTCTAGGCACTTTTCCCTTTTGCACAACAATATCTAATAATTATCAGTCAAATATGACATAATATAAACTCGTATACAAGGAAGACTAGAAAGAAAATACTAAGTTAGAGAGCTCCAAATCAGATTCTAACCGTTGGATGTCAAGAGGCAAGACTCACGAACAACATACTAAAATTTCATCTCGATCAGAGATTATTTGTTCATTGATCGAGGCTAGAGCAAAATTTGATATAGACTTTCTCTCTGTTCTAGGCACTTTCCTCTCTGGCACAAAAAAATAATCATCACCAATATATGACTTAATACAAACTCATATACAAAGAGAGCTAGAAAGAAAATTTTAAGTTAGAGAGCTTCAAACCAGATCTAGTCGTTAGATATCAGGAGACAAGACTCAGCAACAACATGCTAAAATCTCATCCCGATCAGAGGTCGTTTGGTCATCGATCGAGGCTACAGCAAAATTTGATGGACTTTCTCTCTATTCTGGGCACTTTTCTCTTTGGCACAAAAAAATAATCATCACCAATATGTGACATAATATAAACTCGTATACAAAGAGAACAAGAAAGAAAATTCTAAGTTAGAGAGCTTCAAATCAGATTCTAACAGTTAAATGTCAAGAGGCAAGACTCAAGAACAACATACTAAAATTTCATCACGATCTTAGGTCGTTTGGTCATCAGTTGAGGCCTGAGCAAATTTTGATATGCACTTTATGTCTCTTATAAGCACTTTTCTTTTTTGCACAACAAAATCTAATAGTCATCACTCATATATGATGTATAACAAACTCGTATACAAGTTAGAGAGCTCCAAATCATATTCTAACCATTGGATGTCAAGAGGCAAGTCTCAGAAACAACATACTAAAATTTCATCTCGATCAGAGGTCGTTTGGTTATCGATCGAGGCTAGAGCAAAATTTGATATAGACTTTCTCTTTGTTCTGGGCACTTTTCTCTTTGGCCCAAAAAATAATCATCACCAATATATGACATAATACAAGCTAGTATACAAAGGGAGCTAGAAAGAAAATTTTAAGTTAGAGAGCTTCAAACCAATTCTAGCTGTTAGATATCAGGAGGCAAGACTCAACAACAACATATTAAAATCTCAATCTTATCAGAGGTCATTTGGTCATCGATTGAGGCCTGACCAATTTTTTATATGCACTTTCTCTCTCATCTAGGTACTTTTCTCTTTGGCACAAAAAAAATCTAACCATCATCACTCAAATACGACATAATACAAACTCGTATACAAGTAGAACTGGACAGAAAATACTAAGTTAGAGAGCTCCAAATCAGATTCTAACTGTTGGCTATCAAGAGACAAGACTCAAGAACAACATACTAAAATTTCATCCCGATCAAAGGTAGTTTGGTAATCGATCGAGGCTTCAGCAAATTTTGATATGCACTTTCTCTCTCATCCATGCACTTTTCTCTTTGGAACAAAAAGTCTAATAACCATCACTCAAATTTGACATAATACAAACTCGTATATAAGGAGTGCAAGATAGAAAATTCTATGTTAGAGAGCTCCAAACTAGATTTTAACCGTTGGATGTCCAGAGGCAAGACTCAGGAAGAACATACGTTTGGTCATCGATTGAGGCTGGAGCAATTTTTGATTTGCAATTTCTCTCTATTCTGGGCACTTTTGTTTTTTGTACAATAAAATCTAATAATCATCAGTCCAATAGGACATAATACAAACTTGTATACAAGTAGAGCTAGACAGAAAATACTAAGTTAAAGAGCTCCAAATCAGATTCTAACTGCTAAGTGTCGAGAGGCAAGACTCAGGAACAACATACTAAAATTTTATCACGATCAGAGGTCGTTTGGTCATCGATCGGGGCTAGAGCAAATTTTGATATGGACTTTCTATTTGTTCTAGGCACTTCTCTCTTGGTCACAAAAAAATATAATAATCATCACCAATATATGAAAAAATACAAACTCATATACAAAGAGAGCTAGAAATAAAAGTCTAAATCAAAGAGCCTCAAATCAGACTCTAATCGTTAGATGTCAAGAAGCAAGACTTAGGAACAACATACTAAAATTTCATCCCAATCTGAGGTCATTTTGTAATCGATCAAGGCTTCAGCAAATTTTGATATGCACTTTCTCTATCGTCTGGGCACTTTTCTATTTTGCAAAAAAAAACTAATAATCATTACCTAAATATGACATAATACAAACTCGCATATAAGGAGGGCTAGATAGAAAATACTAAGCTGGAGAGCTTCAAGTCAGATTCTAACTGTTGGATGTCAAGAGGCAATATTCAGGAACAACATACTAAATTTTCATCACGATCCGAGGTTGTTTGGTCATCGATCGAAACTAGAGCAAATTTGGATTTGAACTTCCTCTCTCTTCTGGGTACATTTCTCTTTGGCATAAAAAAATATAATAATCATCACCATTATATGACATAATATAAACTCGTATACAAAAAGGGATAAAAAGAAAATACTAAGTTAGAGAGCTTCAAATCAGATTCTAACCATTGGATGTCAAGAGGTAAGACTCAGGAACAACATACAAAAATTTCATTATGATCAGAGGTCGTTTGGTCATCGATTGAGCATGGAGCAAATTTTGATATGCATTTTCCCTTTCTTTTGGGCACTTTTCCCTTTTGCACAACAAAATCTAAACATCATCAGTCAAATATGACATAATACAACCTCGTATACAAAGAGGACTAGATAGAAAATACTAAGTTAGAGAGCTCCAAATCAGATTCTAACCGTTGGATGTCAAGTGGCAAGACTCAGGAACAACATACTAAAATTTCAATCCGATCAGAGGTCATTTGGTAATTAATTGAGGCCTGAGAAAATTTTTATATGCACTTTCTCTCTCGTCTAGGAACTTTTCTCTTTGGCCCAAAAAAATATAATAATCATCACTCAAATATGACATAATACAAACTCGTATACAAGTAGAGCTAGATAGAAAATACAAAGTTAGAGAGCTGCAAATTAAATTCTAACAGTTGGCTATCAAGAGCCAAGACTCGGGAACAACATACTAAAATTTCATCTCGATCAGAGGTCGTTTGGTCATCATCGAGGCTGGAGCAATTTTTGATATGCAATTTCTCTCTCTTCTGTGCACTTTTTTTTGTACAACAAAATCTAATAATTATCACTCAAATATAACATAATACAAACTTGTATACAAGTAGAGCTAGACAAAAAATACTAAGTTAAAGAGCTTCAATTGGATTCTAACCGCTAGGTGTCAAGAGACAAGACTCAGGAACAACATACTAAAATTTCATCACGATCAGAGGTAATTTGGTCATCGATCGGGGTTAGAGTAAATTTTGATTTGGACTTTCTCTTTATTTTGGGCACTTCCCTCTTTGCCACAAAAAAAAATAACAATCATCACCAATATATGATATAATACAAACTCGTATACAAAGAGAACTAGAAATAAAATTCTAAATTAAAGAGCTTCAAATCAAATTCTAATCATTAGATGTCAAGAGGAAAGACTGAGGAAAAACATACTAAAATTTCATCACGATCTGAGGTCGTTTGGTAATTGATCAAGGCTTCAGCAAATTTTAATTTGCACTTTCCCTCTCGTCTAGGCACTTTTCTCTTTGGCACAAAAAAACTAATAATCATTACCTAAATATGACATAATACAAACTCGCATACAAGAAGATCTAAATAGAAAATACTAAGTTAGAGAACTTCAAGTCAGATTCTAACCGTTGAATGTCAAGAGGCAAGACTCAGGAACAACATACTAAAATGTAATCCTGATCTGAGATCGTTTGGTATCGATCAAGACTATAGCAATTATTGATATGAACTTTCTCTCTCTTCTGGGTACTTTTCTCTTTGGCATAAAAAATATAATAATCATCAGTAATATATGAAATAATACAGACTCATATACGAAAAGGGATAAAAAGAAAATACTAAGTTGGAGAGATTCAAACCAGATTCTAACTGTTGGATGTCAAGAGGCAAGACTCAGGAACAACATACTTAAATTTTATTCCGATGAGAAGTCTTTTGGTCATCGATTGAGGCTGGAGCAAATTTTGATATGCATTTTTCCTCTATTCTGAGCACTTTTTCCTTTTGCACAACAAAATCTAATAATCATCAGTCAAATATGGCATAACACAAACTCGTATACATGGAGTACTGGACAGAAAATACAAAGTTAGAGATCTCCAAATCAGATTCTAACCGTTAGATGTCAGGAGGCAAGACTCAGGAACAACATGCTTAAATCTCATCCCGATCAGAGATCGTTTGGTCATCGATCGAGGCTAGAGCAAAATTTGATATGGACATTCTCTCTATTCTAGGCACTTTTCTCTTTGCCGCAAAAAAATAATCATCACCACTATATGACATAATACAAACTCGTATACAAAGAGAGCTAGAAGGAAAATACTAAGTTAGAGAGCCTCAAATCATATTCTAAACGTTAGATGTCAAGAGGCAAGACTAAGGAACAACATACTAAAATTTCATCCCGATCGGAGGTCGTTTGATAATCGATTGAGGCTTCAGCAAAATTTGATATTCACTTTCTCTCTCGTCTGGGCACTTTTCTCTTTGGCACAAAAATCTAATAATCATCACTCAAATATGACATAATACAAACTCGTATACAAGGAATACTAAACAGAAAATTCTATGTTAGAGATCTCCAAATCAGATTCTAGCCGTTGGATGTGTAGAGGCAAGACTCAGGAATAACATAGTAAAGAAAATTTTGATATGAACTTTCTCTCGCTTCTAGGCACTTTTCTCTTTGCTAAAAAAATCTAATAATCATTAGCAATATATGAAATAATAAAAACTCGTATACCAGAAGGGCTAGAAAGAAAATACTAAGTTAGAGAGCTTCAAATCAGATTCTAATCATTGGACATCAAGGGGCAAGACTCAGGAACAACATACTAAAATTTCATCTTGATCAGAGATCGTTTGGTCATCGATTAAGGCTCAAGCAAATTTTGTTATGCACTTTCCCTCTCTTCTGGGTAATGTTATTTTTTGCACAACAAAATCTAATAATTATCATTCAAATATGACATAATACAAAATCGTATACAAGTAGAGCTAGACAGAAAATACTAAGTTAGAGAACTCCAACTCAGATTCTAACCGTTGGACGTCAAAAGGTAAGACTAAGGAACAAATGTTGATATGGACTTTATCTCCTTTCTGGGCACTTTTCTTTTTGCCACCAAAAAAAATAATCATCACTAATAATATATGACATAATACAAACTCGTATACAAATACAGCTAGAAATAAAATTCTAAGTTCGAGAGCTTAAAATCAGATTCTTGCCATTGGATGTCAAGAGGCAAGACTTAGGAACAACATACTAAAATTTCATCTCTATCAGAGGTCGTTTGGAATTCGATCGAGGCTTTAGCAAATTTTGATATGCACTTTCTTTCTCTTCTGGGCACTTTTCTCTTTGGCATAAAAGAATCTAATAATCATCACAAAAATATAACATAATATCAACTCATATACAAGGAGAGCTAGACAAAAAATACTAAGTTAGAGATCTCCAAATCAGATTCTAACTGTTGGATGTCAAGAGGCAAGACTTAGGAACAACATAATAAAATTTCATCCTAATCAGCGGTCATTTGGCTATCCATTAAGATTAGAGCAAATTTTGATATGAACTTTCTCTCTCTTCTAGGCAGTTTTCTCTCTAACACAAAAAACCCTAATAATAATCACCAATATATGACATAACACAAACTCGTAAACAAAGAGGGCTAAAAAGAAAATACTAAGTTAAAGAGTTTCAAATCAATTTCTAACCGTTAGATGTCAAAAGAGAAGACTCAGGAATAGCATACTAAAATTTCATCTCGATCAGAGGTTGTTTGGTCATCGATTGAAGTTGGAGCAATTTTTGATATGCAATTTCTCCCTCTTTTAGGCACTTTTATTTTTTGCACAACAAAATCTAACTATCATCACTCAAACATGACATAATACAAACTCATACACAAGTAGAGCTAGACAGAAAATGCTAAGTTAAATAGCTCCAAATCGAATTCTAACCGCTAGATGTCAAGAGGCAAGACTTAGGAACAACATACTAAAATTTTATCACGATCAGAGGTCGTTTGGTCATCGATCGGGGCTATAGCAAATTTTGATATGGACTTTCTCTTTATTCTGGACACTTCTCTCTTTGCCATAAAAAATATAATAATCATCACCAATAGATGACATAATACAAAATTGTATACAAAGAGAGCTAAAAATAATATTTTAAATTAGAGAGCTTCAAATTAGATTCTAATCGTTAGATGTCAAGAGGTAAGACTTAGGAACAACATACTAAAATTTCATCCCGATCAGAGCTCGTTTGGTCATCGATTGAGGCTGGAGCAAATTTCGATATGCACTTTCATTTTCTTCTAAGGCCTTTTCTTTTTTGCACAACAAAATCTAATAATCATCACTCCAATATGACATAATACAAACTCGTATAAAAGGAGTACTAGATAGAAAATACTAAGGTAGAGAGCTCCAAGTCAGATTCTGGCTGTTGGATATCAACAGACAAGACTTAGGAATAACATACTAAGATTTCATCCCAATCAGAGGTCGTTTGGTCATCGATCGAAACTATAGAAAATTTATATATGCACATTCTCTCGGTTCTAGGCAATTTTTCCTTTGGCACAACAAAATCTAATAATTGTCACCCAAATATGAAATAACACAAACTCGTATACAAGAAGGGCTAGACAGAAAATACAAAGTTAGAGAGTTCCAAATCAGATTCTACCCTTTGGATGTCAAGAGTCAAGACTCAAGAACAACATGCT
>JAOTAW010066998.1:0-12142 GCA_025629945.1 Erythroxylum savannarum
TATCATAGGATATCTATTGGAATATCCTAAGGGTGTTCCGGTATGTACCCTACGGTAAGGAGACACTACACTTAGATACCTATATGGTACCTCATCATTAGGGACCTTGGTATCCTAAAACATAATTTTTTATTTAGATACCTGGATGTGGATTATACATGTAATCTGTTAAATAGGAAAAGCACAACCAACACTTGCAAATTTTTATTTATGCATTAGATCAAGGTTTAGAGAAAAATAAAATTCAATTGCTTTACCAACTACGAAATCCGAATATGTGGTGGCCAAAAGTTATTATGCACAAATTATAATGCATAGACAAAAAAATTAAAGACTTTATTATGAATCTTATTAAGATACCTATTAGGTGTTACAACACTAATTCTATATTCCATAAAAAGAACCACGTTAAACACTCAAGAACTAAGCACATATAAACTAAATATCAGTTTATTATAGATCATATGCTAAATGGAGATATTAAACTCAAATTGTTGACATATTACACCAATCGACTGATATTTGCACTAAACCAATAAGTAAGGATAAGTTTTGTATAATTGGGAGAAAATTAGGTAATCACTGACGAGAACTATATATGATAACGATCCCTTTACATGTCTTAACTCATCTTTATTAGTGCTTAACTGATCCATTAATTGTTTTAATGTTTTAGTTTAAGTTTTGAGATTGATTATTAAGTTTTTATATCAAACTTTTTGACTTGTATTATAATGTGGTTAGCCAATGTCCTGAAGAATTTTGTCTATTTAGTAAGTTTTTTTGTAGTTTGCTCACTTCTCTTATTAACTACTTAATTATATTGATTGATCAGTATCACCATTGTAGCTTTTTTAAAAGTAATTTTATTGACCAATATAATGTGTTTTAAAACAATATAAACTTACAACTTTCTTTTCTCTATGGAAATTCCTCACCATAACTTTCTTATAGAAACTACATTCTTGCCACCTTCTCACCACTTTCAAACATCCACCTTCACCCATTTCATCTTCTTTTTGCCAAACATAAGAAGGATTTTTGGAGCATTTCATCGTCACCCATTTCTTCATGTTTTGAAGTTCTTTGGTGACTATTCTCTCTCCTCTAGCATCCTTTTGGCAAATCTCAGGCAATATTAGTAGCTTATGAGGACTCCTCTACACTATAGGATTCAAATTTATCAACATCCAACCTCAGTTCATCCAATTTTATTTAAGGTCTTTAGATTGGGGTTTTTTAAGAATTCATGATTTTTCCTTAAATGATTGATTAATTTACCTTATTTTCATGCATTTAAATGTGTCTGTGCATTCAATTCCATAAGATTGCATTTAGCTTATATCAAATTACAAATTGGGTAAGTTATAGTTTTATAATAGGTTTCTTTAATTACTTTTTTTAAAATATAAAATTGAAATTATATTACCTTAGCAAATGTTATTACATAACTCTTTACAAAGAATCATACTAGCTACAACAAAACTAGGTAACTATTACACCATTATCTACAGATGAATTATAGCAGAAAACATTACAATGACCATTACGCCTTTTTACTTCATATGTAATTAATCCTTATTTATCATTAGCAATAGCTACTTGGACCCAATTCATAATATGTTCTCCAAGTTGCTGATTACTCACGTCCACACTTTTATAAAATCTTCTCTCCATATAGAGTAAATGAGAGTATGAGAAGTAGTCTTAATAATCACTCCATTTTGCTGACCATGTTTTATACACCTTATGATTAAATTGAAAGTTTCCATCCACTCAAAAGTGTACCGAGGTAGTTGTAACATGACCATTAGCTAGCTCTATATTGCCTTATTATATTGACATTCAATGAAAAGATGGTTTCTGTTTTTATTCATCTACTTACAAAGACCGCAAATGGGGTTAAATTCTCTAAACCATCGATCTTTTGTTCTTAATCGATGTTTAATCACCAACCAGGTAAAAATGCAACTTTGGGGACTAAAATAGATTTCCAAGTGACTTTGAACCAGGGTACTACCTCCGTCGTGTGAACCATCAGTTGGTGACAATATCTGTTATTCACACCATTGGAATGGGGCAGCCAGGCGATGTTATCTTTCCTCTGTCTTACAGAAACATTGGGTAAATGTTCTACAAATAAATGAAAAGCTCTAAATATTCCAACCCATTCACCATTATGTATAAGTATTGACACTTTAGCATTAGAAGGAATACAATTTTTGATCCTATACAGCCCACTTATGTGAACATGAGGGCTAGAGTTGGTCCAATTATTGTACCATAGCCATATGTCCTCTCCATCACCCAACATATGTTTGATATGGGGACATATAATGTCTCACAAAATAAGTAAATGATTGAATATCCATGAAAAATCCTTGGATTCTTAGAGTTGTCAGAAATTTTGGTTATGAAGATGATATTGATTAACCCATTTAATCTATAATGTTGTGTTATCTGTAAATAAACGCCAAACCCTCTTGAGTAGCAATACTTTCTGCATTTGAGCAATAGGAATAAAACCAAGACCCCCTATATGCTTTGGCATCATGATATCAAACCATTTCACTTTGGATTGCTTGCCATTCTTAACTTTACTAGACCATAAAAATTCTTTTAAGATTCAATCCAGCTCCTTAATGACCCTCTTAGTTAGAACTAAGTGTGCCAACCAACGGATATGCATATTGTTCCACATTCAATTTTATTGAACTAATTGAACGATTTCAATGTAGAAACTTATAAATAAATTGAGAATTTTTTAATTAGTACAATTATAGGTTGCTTACATAAAATTGAAATTATTTCAAACCTTGCTTTAGTTTTCTAGGTTTGACTGAACTTTTTCATACCTAATTTTATCATAGTTCATTAAAATATCTTAATTTTGATTTTTTAATCAGCTCTACATACTTTGTAATTTATTTTTTATTTTCCTTCATAATTGCACTTGTTGCATAAAAGGGAAATTGAAGTTGGTGAAGTTGATATTTTAAAAATTTATTCAAATGATTTTCTTACAAGTGGCCTTGGACCTTTAACTCAATATTATCCATTACTTTTTAGGTTTTGTTCCTTCAATTGCTTCACACCTTTTATTCTTTTAGCAAGAACAAGAGGGTACTCTAATCTAATGTTTAAGAAATTTAATCAAGCTTAAACTAACTCCACCCCTCCTAGGACTTGGAGGACTCGAGAGAGATACCTAACTCCTCCACCTTTTATATGTCTTTCCATTTATAAGGATAAGTATTTTGAAATTCACTCTCCTTAGTTTACCAATTATGCCTCCTGCGAGTTACATAATATTTTTCGTTTCTCCATCCTGTCTAGAATAATTTGAAGTGTAAGGACATAAATAGTTTTTCATTGATGAAGAGTAAGAATCTCTACTTACAAAGACTTTTCATCAGCCTATTATGACCTTTGACCTCGAGTAATTCAAGATGACACTCACCTATTCTCTAATTTCCAAGTTATAGGCATTAATCTAACTAATGATCTCATTAATGAAATCCTTGGAATTCCTTTACTTGAATGTCATTATTATCATAAATGATTTACTAAATATTGTATGCATCCTCATTCTGTGTCATTTCAATTCAAAAAAATCTTTGGATTAAATTATTTATCCAAAGTTACTAGGAAGCCTGATGACCTTCATGGTCTTAATAATATTATTAGATTTCATCATCTTTTCATAAAATATAACTTTGTTTCTTCTAGTGGCCTTTCTACATTTCTAGGTCATAATGAATTTGTTTCCTCTTCATCCTCATGGTAGGAGAGAACATTCACCTTGTTATGAAACACGATTTGGAAGGATATAAACAGCAGAAGATTCAAAGATATGAAAGAAGGGAAATACCAACTTGTAAACAAGATTGTTAACTAGATCAGAGCTACCATCTATGTTAAAAATATATGGCACACTTTTTCCACTGATATGAAGAGTAGATGGGAACTATAGTTCAACCCAATATATTGATATAAGATTGTCACTTGTAATGTTTCATCACTCCTTGAATCTTCAGTTATTTTGTAAATTGAATGAAGGCTAGAACTCATTATATTTTTTTTTTTGAATATTAACTCATTGTAATGTTGATATAGCTTTGCCTATAATTAATACAATATTCGTTTTTGAAAAAAAGAAAAAATAAATAAAATATTTAATATTCATTAATCTTTATCCTTATCTTCTAACATTTTTACTCCCGCTTGTTGAAGATGACACTGATTTTGATTTCTTTTTCTATTATGTTACCCTTATTTGTATGGGTTACCAATTGGTTTTTTTTATAGTCACATAACTCGACCATATCAATAGTAGTAGTTACAGCCTCAGCAGGTTATATCTTATATGAGCTTCCTTATATGTCATTGGTTCTAATGACCCTTTATTTTGGCACACCATTGAGCTACCTGTAGATGATAAGGTTATAACCTCATGAAACATGGATCTCCACTCAATGATTGCCTAGTAGCTAATGCGTATCAACTCACTCAACTATAATGTAATCTTGACTCTTTTTGAGACCTTAAGATGCATCATCTTGATGACTTATATCACTTGATTAACTATCACTTTCCTCCTTTAGGTAGTTAATTTTTATAAGTTTCCAAAGAGGGGAGTGAAATTTAATGATATTGGATTCAAGGGGAGTATTAGATATATATATTCTATTAAATATTAGATGTGGTTGAAAATTGAATAACTATTGGATATGTTTGATAATTGAATATATTTTTATCATACCAATTTTCTTTTGTTGTTGTGTTGAAAATTATCATGATTTCTCTTGTAATATTTTTGTGTATCAATTAAGGGGGAGTTAATGATAATATTGTAAATATGTACACTTAATTTCATCATTGCCTTTTATAATATCATAAAATATTTTATCAACATCAAAAGGGGGAGATTGTTAAACCAAGGTAGGCTCAAATCAATGTTTTGATGATAACAAAATAAAAGTACCACTAACAAGTTTTATATTTTATAAAAGCAATATGAGAGAAAAATTATAGCCATGTATATATCAAAAGAAATTTTATAAAGTTTGATAGTTGTAGTTTATATTATGCTTTGGTTGGTATTTTAGTATGTTCATAGGTGTTTATTAGATGATTATTGCATGTTTAGGTTTAGAATTATGCTAATGTGATTGTTTGTTTACGTTTTAGGTGTTCTGTGATTTAAGGCATGATTGTGGACCTTAATCTTATGTTTTTTTAGGTGTTTTGATGTGTTTGCTAGTGAATGAAACCGGATAAATGAAGAATGAAGGAAACTGGAACATGCTTAGGCTAAAAGGAAGGGTTACGATCATGACATAAATTTCATGGTCATAACAGAAGACCCTTTATAGGGTCATGTCATGATCGTGACAGAAGATCTTTATGTTGTGTCATGATCGTGACAAACACTCGCCAGACCTGGGGTTGTTGATTTGTTTTGATATTTTAAAGGTATTTGTGGACAATATGACTTCGGTAAGACCTAAATTTAAATTTAACCCTAAGTCATACATTAACTATTTAAGAACATAAAGAGACCCAAAAACACCTAGACTCTATCTTACAGAATTAAGAAAGAAGAAAGGAAGAGCAAAACGGGAGAGAGGAGAAGCAGTTGTCCAGCTAACTCTAGACCAGTCCAATCAAATTTTTTCTCTCTTTCTTTTATTTATTTCCTTTATCTTGATGTATGAACTGGGATTGAGAATTTTGTAAATGTTGATGTTCCAATTTCATATTAGGATTTTTTCTTGACTTATTTTGTGACTTGATTATTTTTTATTTCAATGAAATGTTTTAGGTATTGTGATATTTATGTTTGCCTATACTTCGATAATAAATTGAGAGAGTGAGTCGATAGTAATTCAATTAGGTTAGGTAATGAGAGTTAACAACCTAACAAGTCACGTAAATATCAAATCAAAAATCATACGAAGAGAGATCTTGTGTTAGAATCTGATTATCCCATAGATAGCTTAAAAACTACTTGAAAACATTAGGTTTTTTATTAATCAAGAGATTGCAAATCTAGAATTTTAGAATCCATTAGGGACTATTAATTAGGTTTAAATGACTAGGTCTTGAGAGAGAGTAATCATTAAAAAAATCTAGGATAGATATCGATTGAATGAAAAATGGTTAAGGTAGCAAAATGACAATAGAATGAACCTTATACTTTCATAATTGATCATTCTTGTTTTATTATGACAACTCAATTGTTAAGTGGTTAAGTGCTCAATTTGATTTGATTGTGTTAATTTCTGAATTTTATTTCCACTCAACTCATATTTGATTGCTTAATTTTCTGATTATTTTTGTTTTCATTTAAATCACATTTTTAAACCTTAGACAAAGTTAGGTTCATTTAGTTTTAGCTAATTCCTTATGGGATCGATACCTCAATTACTGCAAGTTTATGATTTGTATACTTGCGAATATTGAGGGTTTTACATTAGGTAAAACTTGCTCGACAAAGTTAATAAGGAAAAGTTGAAGTTTGCATCTTTAGAAGTAAAGATCAAAGAGAAAGACAAAGAAGGCCAAGTCTTATCATGGTTCTAATCGATTGGTAATGTTTATTGTACTTTCTCTTAGTCACTTCAATAATTTTGAAGGTTCACCATGCATAAACACATCATCATTTTAATTAATTGCATGAGCTGATTTATTCATCAAAAGAAGTTTCAATTTTAAAGAAAACCCTCTTGAACATGAAAACATTCTCTAGAAAATATTTTTAGAAGTATTTGCTTTAAGATAATGAATTTTGACTATTATAAGCTATTAAAATCATGATTTGGGGGTATTATGGACCAGTGGTCTTAATATAGATTAAAGTTGTCAAAATTGATGTACTAAGAGTTTTAACAATATTGGTTGACATATTGATCAACCAATGTGGTACATTGGTTGGCCAGTGGTCTTAATATAGATTAAAGTTGTCAAAATTGATGCACTAAAAGTTTTAACAATACTGGTTGACATATTGATCAACCAATGTGGTACATTGGTCAACCAATATGACCATTAGTTGAATAAGGACTAGTGGCTACTAAATATTTATATTCAACGCATATTGGTTTACCAATATGCTACACTAGTCGACCAAATTGATATATAATGACTAGTTTTTGACTCTATGGATAGTTTGGGTTCTGAAACATTATAAATACATAACTTTTTTATTGTTTATTACATCAAAAGAATTTAAGTGTTTTATACACATATTTCTAATGTTTATTAAGCATTTGGGATTTTTTTCTCTCATTTTGAGTGAGTGAGCCATTTATCTTTACTAAACTAATTAAGTGATATTTTGTAAGTTGTTAATTCTTTTGTGAGTGGGGTTACTCTTCACCATAAAGAAAGATTGTAAGAAGATTTACTCTTTACTAGTGTAAAATAAGATTGTTTTAATAAGGTTCCTCTTTCCAAAAGACTTGGTAGAAATTTTAAGAAGTTTCATACAAAGTGGATATAGGCAAGGGTTATTTTTCAAATCACTATAAATCAATTTGTATTTCTTCTTCCCTACATACTTCCAATTATTACTTGATTGTGCTATTGATTTATATTAAGTTATTTTATTATTCATTATCAAATTTTATCCGTTAATTATAAAAGAATTTTTAATTTACAAACACCCAATTCACTCCCTTTTTAGGTGCCATTAGGAACCAACAACTAAAAGATTCAATGAACTTATCTCTAAGATTCTATACAACTCTTAATATTCATGCCAAAATCCATTCATGCATATGATTTCTCAATAATATTAAATTTGAAATTGAATCAAAATGTTAGAAAATTTCAATTCAAATAGAAGAAATAATGATGTATATTCACAAGACAGTTTTGGTGTTTTATTAAATTAAATAATAAATTAAAAAGAATAGCTTTAAAGTTCATCTCATCTAGAAATATCGAAAGAAACCAGAAAAAATCAAGAAAGAATATAAAGTAAAAGAACTCATTCTTATGGATCTTGAAATCTTGAAGTTCTTCAATTGAATTTTGATGGAAATCCTTTTCTTTCTCTTCGAAGATGATCCTTTCTATCTCAAAATGATATATCTCATCTCCATCCTTGTCATCACAATCCCCCTTATTTTATTTTATGGAAGACCCTTAGAATTCGAAATATAATTGCCAATATGAATCCTAACATGGATCTGTGTTACACTTGTATTACCTAAATGCTTGATAATCACATCTTAAATCATTAACACTTTAAGTAAATGGGTTATCTTAAACAAATGAGACTGAAACCATGAATATGGATCTATATTATGGAACATGAAAGCATATTTCTCAGTTTTCACTAAATCACTTATAAAAGAACAAACACAGGTAGGATATAGTTCCATATACTGTGTTTTGATTCCTTCCTCTAAAATCACGCCAAAAATACTCTAAATTAACCTTAATTTGCTAATTTTTGTTTCTTCTTTATAAGGGAGCTAAAACAAAACATGAAAACAAAATATAAGCCAAATTGAGTACCAAATCTTATTTAAAAAAAACCATTAAAACACTAGTAAAACACTCTTAAAATCATGTTAAAAACATAGTCTAATAAGTATAAAGTGCATGTTGTTCTTGATAAGGTATATAATTCTAGATAATAAACTGGACATTGCCACTAATTATCTCTTATAAATAGATAAAACTTTATATTCCTTTTATACCTTTAGTGGTTGATCTTAGTGAAAGAAGATTATCGAGGGCCTTAAGGAGTGTCAGTAACTAAACCAAAAGGAAATAAGTTTACCATCACCAATAATATGGTGAATGTTCTCTCTTACCTCACTTTTTAGCTTTTAGATTTTTCCAGGTCCAGAATGGACTAACACCATTTGGGATTTTCCATAAACTTCTACCTTATATAAATTGTTCTTTGACTGATATTTTCTTTAATATCCTAGTATAATACTAAAGGAAAGTAGATTAAGTGTTTTATACTAGTATAATGATAAGTAAAGTCTCAACTCCACGAGGATAAAGTAATTATTAAATCTAACCTTTCTATTATTAGCTAGTCAATAGTTAAGAGTTTGATTTATCTAACCTAGAACTAAATTAAACTAAATAAATTCAAACACCATTAGAAATAGTGTAAGTGAGTAACATACAAGAAGAAATGAAATACGATATAAAATTTAGAATAAAATTTCTCCTAGCATTATCTTATACTATTGATTTATTTATTTGGAGATTTTATTATTTGGACCAAGAAAATCTTCTAATGTAATGAATTATGACCTTTTTATGCATATCTACTATTCTTTTCTATTAACCAATATTATCATTCTTGGTTAGAAAAGTCTAACAAGCATTGTAAAAAAATGACATTTTCAAAATGTTGGTGTTACACACAGGATGTGTGAGCTTAGGCTATGTAAACGACTCTGAGTGGAACTTGATAAGACAATATGTCATTAGACTCAAGTAGGAGATTGACTCATACTTTCCTTCCTATTATTATCTTTTTTTACTCAAAATTTTTTTAGTATCAACAAAGTCATGTAGAGAGGTTGAATAGAACATTCAATTGATGACATTTTATAGATTTGGAACATTCAATGTATATGATGTCGATTTATTATCTTTTAACCTTTAATTATTTCCTATATTCTTAAAAACTAATATTTCAACTTTCAATCATAATTTTGTTGATTTTTCTTATTTATATGAATTGATTGGAAGGTTTTTTGAAGGATGATAAAAACATCCAACTTCTTTTTATGTTTAATAGATAACATATCACAAAATCCCAATTTATGATATTGAAATTATAGCTTTTTAATATAAAATTTCTTCACTTGAATATCCAAACTCTCTAAAATATGTTCATAATACATTGTTACATATTAGTTCTTTAAAATCATCATAAAGAATATATGTTATTGTCTGCTTCATTGTTTACAATTATGTGTCTATCATTGGTTGCTATAATGAGTGCATTAACATCTGCTTCATTACATGAATCATTGGCTACTTCATCACAGGTTCAAAGTCTGCTTTAGTAGGCGTTTTAATGGATACTTTATTACATGCTTCAATATGTCATATAGTGGTTGCTTCAATAGGTGCTTCAATATTTACCTTAGTACCTACTTCAGTGTACATTAGGCTATCATCATCCTCAATTACTTCAATATGTAGATCTACTTTGAATTCATTAAGAGTGCTTATTTTGGTATACTTCTCGCCATTCAAATACACATTAATTATCTTAAGTTTTCTTTCTTTAATGGTCTTTATAATCATTCTTACATCATATCATTCTCTAGTGGTTTCAAACCATGTTTAAATGTTTCAAATGAAAATGTATACAAAAATTTATCATATTTTCCCTTACCCTAACCTCCTAGTATTGATTATAAAGTCAAGCAAAGTTATCTTATCCTTGTTAGTACCAAAATAGTCCCTCTCTCCCCTCTATATCTTATGTTAGGTATAAACTTGAAAAATTCACCATAAAAACACTCAAACCTAATTCTAAGGTTAGAAGTCACAATTATATTTCAACCAATTCTTACAACAAAAGAGCAATTATGACAAATAACTCACATTATTAAGTATCAATTATCAATAAGAGAAAACAACTCCAGAGTAGGACATTAGAGTAATAATATATATATTTAATGAGTTGAGTCTACCTTATATTTTATAACAAAAATCACATACTGTTAAACCATTTTTATAAGACCATTTTGCTTCCTCATAAAAATGATTTTTTTATTTCATTGAAACAAGTTAAATGTCAAATAATAAAATGCACAAGCAATTACTTTAAACCTTTATAAACCCATCATTAATGTCTCTTTGTAATGATATACTCATCTATAATCTAAAAACTAAATATTACTTTCTTAACGTTTTACATCATTATGAAATAACAATCATACAATATCACATTCATCAACAAAACAAGAAAATTATTGAAAAAACAATTGCTTATCAATTTTAGGGTTTCCAAAGATGGTAAAATGATAACCAATACAAATAGTCCTTCTTCTTTTTTTTTTTTTTGCTTATTCTACATAACTAAGAGTAGGACCTGGACAACTCAAAAAAATGCAATGCAAGTAACATTAAAATGGAGAAGTCAATGATAGCCTAATGTAAAGGCAAAATTAAAAAATAAATACAAATTTCAATAATATGAATTGGTGATTTCAAAATATCTTACCTTTTAAGCCTAAAAGAAAGTTGGGATGTTTTTATTGTCCGCTATAGAAACTTCCAATCAATGCATACAAATGAAAATCCATAAAACCATAATTGAAAGTTGAAATTTATAAGTTTTAGGAATATAGGAAACAATTGAAAGTTAAAAGATAACAAATTGACTTTACATACCTAAAAGGAGTTTTGATCCAAAAATGATGACATTGGGAAGGGAATTTACCTAGGTCCAATGACATTGTGTGTTACCAATAATGTATAAAATATTGTACTAAATAGTATGAAACATAATAATACAATTTTAACTTTTGGTATTGGCTGGTACTAGTCAGTACTAGTTAATACCCAAAATGCCAATCAAAACTAGCCTAAAACTTTTTAAATGTCAAAGGAAATATTAAGAAAAAAAGTTATCCCTAATCTTCCTAACCTTAACCCATCATCCACTACCTCTCCCTCTCATAATTTCAATAAGTTGCTTTCCTTTTAGCATCTTACACCTTTTCTCTCCTCACCGTCACCACTCTTTAAACTGTTACCATCACTGCTGCATCTCTCCTCTTTATTAGTCCTCCTTTGCCTCTCTGCTCATCCTCCCTTACTCACCTCTTTTCTCATCCTTCCCTCTCCTTACCCCTTATCCTCCGCTCTTTGCTCGCCTTTATCAAACCTCATGTAAGAAGGGCTTTTAAGTAGTTACTATTGCAATCATTAAGGGTACCAAAAACAAAATATAACTTTCTATTACTCTTTCTATTTTCTATTATAATTTCTTTCTCTCAAAAAATAGTTTATTTAAATTAGTCCTCAAAACTTTACTGAAATTTTGATTACATGTCTCTCTCTTTTTTAAAAACACTTTAGTCTAGTTAATTACAAAATTGACTCCTATTTTTTCTATATTATACTAATCTAAATTTGATCTACC
>JAOTAW010067019.1:0-12135 GCA_025629945.1 Erythroxylum savannarum
TGTATGGAATAAGGTACTCACTCCTCGCCTATCCTTCATACTTTGGCTTGCTATCCATAACAAGTTGAATGCTTCAAACAGATTACATTACATGCAATTAAATTGCAATTGTCTAATGTTTCAACTCCATAAAGAAACATGTGATCATCTCTTCTTCGATTGTCGCTTCAACCTTCACATATGGCAGAGCATTATAAGACAATATCGATGGATAGATCTAGGTAGTACTTTTTCAAACATCATGCACAGTTTGTTAGCTGGGATAGTTCGTCCCAAACATACTCTTTGTATCTTCATCCTGCTTTGGGGACTTACGTGTATACATTATGGAGGGAACGTAACCACAGGAGGTTTGCAAACCAAGGCACAACTAAAGAATCCATTCAGTCTGCTATTATCTGGCACATTCGAAAGCTATTAATTGTTAAAAGTCTTTATCAACAATGCACAATTGATAAATTATCATCTTTTAACATATGAAAACATGTGGGCTTGATTTTCTCTTTTTCATTTCATTGTAGTATTTTCCTCACATCTCAATGTAAGGAAAGTGAAAGGTATATCCCTTAACATTTTGTCTATCCTATATTCTTTCTCTTATTTATTATTAAATCTATTTTCCTTTTCAAAAAAAAAGTTTACAAATCCACTGGAGTATCCTTATATCCTTCACCAAAAGCTTATTATTATGTATTTGTTTGGTGGGCCAACACTCCACCCCTTATAACGTGATTGTCCTAATCGCTAAGTGATAGAATTTGCCTTTAAGTTTATCATGATAAATAGGAAGCCAACAATAGTTATAAAAGAAGGAAGGGTTATAAGATAAGGAAATTCATTATCCCCTTATCTATTTAACATGGTAATAGAGGTTTTGATAAGGCTAATCAAAGCTTCAATAAGGGATAAAGGTTTCAAATTTCACACCAAATGTAAAAAATAGAAAACTGTCTCCTTGACCTTTATAGATGAATCATTAGCTAGACCCCTATCTGTTCTCACTGGATTGTTGTGGAATATGTCACCTATAGCATACCTAAGAACTTATGTAACAACTAGAAGGCCCTTATTTAATGATTACAAACCCTTACTAGAAAGAATTCATAGAAAATTAGCTAGCTGGAAGAGTAAAACACTCTCTATTGTAGGAAAGATCTAGCTTATTAACTCAGTTATCAATAATCTCTGTACTTATTGGACTACTCACCTATGGTTTTTGAAGTCTCTAATAGAGAAAATCAATAAGACAATGAGGAAATTCATCTAGTCATGTCAAGGGGAAATAAAATCTCTAACCAAAGTCAAGTGGTCTAAAATTTGCAAACCTAAAGAAGCAAGAGGTCTAGGGATAATCCCAATAAGGTGCACACAGAGATTTTGGAGACTACTCACTGATACTAGGTCCCTTTAGGTTAAATATGCGTGTCTCATTACATCAAAAATAAAAATCCATAGAATTGGAAGATGAAGAATGAAATGTCATGGACCCTAAAACACATCAATAAATTGGGGGAATTTATAGAATGGCTTGTAAGAAGTAGGTGGGAAATGATAAGTCTACTTGGTTCTGGATTGACAATTGATCTCAATTAGGGCCATTAGATGAATCAACTAATTGCATAATCCTAAGGAACAATATTGGGAACAACCTAATAGTTGAAGAAGCACTCTCCATCCATAGAGAACTTATAATTATCTCACTGCTCAGGGAAAAATTAAAAATTGATCTCTAACATTTGTAAAAGGACAAAACAGTATAGACTAGTCACTCCTCTAATCTATTTACAATCAAATCGTGTAGGAAAAATCTACAACCTAGTAATTCAAAAGTCCCCTAGTTTAGGATTAGGATGGCCTAGTTTGAATTAGTAAATCTTAGAGCTTTAATTTGCAATTGGCTATTAATCAAAGGCAGACTTAGCACTAAGGATAGACTATCCAGGTATATGACCATAGATAAGTTCTATTAACTCTACATGGAGGAAGAAGAGAGTATTGCGCACCCCTATTTCCGATGCCTCTTTTCCAAGGAAATTTTGGAAAGATATATCTCAATTCTATGGGGGAGCTAAAGGGCTAATAAATTAGAAGGATATCCTAGACTACTATTGTTGATATGCCAAAAGGAAGGACACAAAATGAACCCTTTTCAAGATTACCCTCAGGATTTTGATTAGGGTAATTTGATAAAGCGAAATAGAACTTTAGGGGAAAAAAAACTAAATGAGCAAAAAATTGTTACTAAAACCCTTAGGGAAGTGAGAAAATTCATCCTAGATAAGAATTTGGAAAATTCCCTAACACATTGCAATACGAATGAACATAAAACTAATCACTCACCTGTAAGAACCAAGAAGAAGGCACTGCCAAATATTCCAATTACTTAATTAATAGAAACAGCTGGAGTTTCATAAACCAAATTATCAGTCAAAGGATATGATTTGTAGAAAAATAATATCACATGCAAGGAAGCTTACCCATGGAGATAGACCACACCAATATCTCACCCCAAACGTCTGAAGGTGAAAGTTTAGCTAGAAAGGTTGAGGAATCACCTTTTCAACTAATCAACAAAATGACATAGCACTCATTGCGAATCAACAACTGCTTTAGGAAACACGTGTCTTATTATCAGGAGTTAAACGATGTAGTTTTGTAAGGATTACTTGGTTTTCTTCTCTCTAGCAAAAGGAGTGTCAAATGTGCTCTTATAATTTTGGTTGGATTGTTTGTACAAGTCTCAAATTTGAATAATGAAATTTTTTAATTTTCAAAAAAAATATTATATATATCTCTTTGACATTCTTAAAATTCTAATTTCATTATTAAATGTCAGTTCTAATTTATAAATATACATTATTTAATTAAAAATTAAAATAAATTTTATTTATAATTAATTGAAATATCTAATGAATCATAAATATTCAATAATTAAAGAGAAAAAATCAAGTTAAATTATGGTGGAATTCATTAAAAATTTTGAAAATTATAAGATTAAATATGAAATATCTAATTTATTATAATTAGATTATAATTATAAAACTTAATAAGCCTTAATTTTCTATAAATAAAAATGAATACTAAGAGAAATAAAACCCTTCTTTAAATCTTTTGTTAAAGTTCGGGTATAATATTAACTTTAGAAACGTAATCAGTTTGATTGTTTTCTTGATTGTTTCTCATATATCTTTTAAATATTTTCCTTCAAATCTTATTTCTTATATTTAGCCTAAAATTTACTATGTAGTATTTACCTTTTAGTTATTTAGCTTAACATTTTCTTAATTAACCTAAATATTTTCTCGTAATTGTTTGCTTGATTTATTTTTTTACTTGTCTTCTCTATTTACTTATTCTATCTTTTTTATTCTTTACTTTGCTTTATATTTATTTTATTATTTATTTTATAGTTTGGGCATAATATTAAATTTTACTTAAACAGTTTGATTGTTTTATATTTTTATAATAATTATTATTATTATTTATTTTCATTTAAGTCTATTAGAAATAGTCTTTCTGTTAATTTTAATTGTTATTGTTGTTGTTTTCAATATATCCATTAAAAAAGAAATTCATGTAGCAAACGTACTTAATCAAGTTTTTCTATTACTTTTAAATTATTACTTCCAATTAAGCAAAGAAGTTTTTTTTAAGAGACCGTAAAATCCTCCAAGTCTACCGACTCTACACGGTAGCAGATCTGTCGTTTCATAGTGGATGGTTGGTATGATTTCAGTGGGCATAGCAGCAGTGGAACAGCAGATCTGAAGGCGACTCTACACATGAATTATACGATCTGCCACATCAAGCAGAGAGGTTTTTTTTAGAAGACTGTAAAATCCTCCAAGCCTGTCCACTCTACACATGATTTATACGATCCGGCACATCCTACGATTCTAGGACAGTGACTAGTTCATTGGATTCCTCTTAAACGTGTTCAAATGATGTATAACTTGATATTATATAAATGTAATTTCGTATATTTGACAAGATTGTTGGTAACAATATCGGCGAGTTAGCATTTTATTTTGTACGAGTAATTGTCAATTTAAAATGTTTTGGCAAACGTTCTTATAACCTTAATCTTCAATGTTTAACTAAAAAGGGAACCCTTAGAAGAAGCATACAACCCATCTTCCTCTATACGTCGATCTATACTCCCTGTACGCCCTCTCTCCGTCGATCAGCACGCCCATCTCCAGCGATGGCGCAAGATAACCCAGGCTTTGTCTTTGCGGCCTCAGGTTCGTCCAATCCCAAGCACCCAAGGCCAACTAAACCCCCTGATAAAGGCGGTGGGGTGGAGGATCCTTTTCCGGCGTTGACGCCTCACCCACCCACTGTTGGTGCTTCTCAGTCCACGGGTGGAGCGGACTCTGTCCTGAACTCGTCACTACTCCACTTTCAGGGAGCTATTAATTTGGTGGAAACTCAGATGATGGGGTCGGGCTTTTGTGATGCCGACCACCGCCTGCCCAGATGGTCCGTGGACAAGGCTTTGAGGACCACGCTAGAGGAACCGTTGGAGAACTCCATGGTCGTCAAACTCCTCAACCACAAAGTAGGGTTCTATTTCCTAAAATCCAAGCTCTCGCAGATGTGGAATAACACTGGCACTTTTGAGTTGGCTGATTTGAGCAATGACTATTTCTTAGTAAAGTTTATGGAACCTTTAGACAAGGAATTTGTCCTTGCTAATGGCCCGTGGATGCTTTAAGACCACTATCTTGTGGTGCAGGATTGGCACTCTAATTTCAAACCCTCTGAAACCTCTATTCGCCATGCCCTTGTATGGATTCGTTTGTCCGAATTGGCATTGGAATACTACAATGTGGATGTATTGTACACACTGGAGAAGGCTTTTGGGACCCCAAGGCGTTTGGATGCAACTACTCTGCAAGGTAACAGAGGACGCTTTGCGCGATTCTGTGTTGAGGTGGACCTGACTAAATCGCTTATCCCAAAAATTCAAATTGATGGCATAGATTATTTGGTCGAATATGAAGGCCTTCATAAGATCTGTTATTAGTGTGGGATTTATGGTCATACAAAAGAATCTTGCCCGGATGTTGGGGCCTCTGTTCCTAACTCTCCACCGGAAGCAGGTGGGGCTCCACCTGCCTCCCAGGCTTCTTCTCATGGTCAACTGTATGGTGATTGGATGGTTGTCCATAAAAGGAGGTCCCCTGCAGCTCGGGGAAGGGACACTAACAATTTGGCGAGGCTTGCTTCCTCGCACAACCGCTTTCATAGCCTTGACAATGTTGAGGTCCAGGGGCCTGATACAGTGGCGCCTCGTGAACCATCCAAGGAAGCTGACTCAATTCCCCGTAGTGACAAAGGCTGAAAAAAGTGGTTCCTAAGAAACATTCACACAAGCCTGTTCAGGAGGCGCATCCAAGTCTCAGCGTAAAGACAATCCAGACTCCCTTTTACATTATATTGCTGGGCAGGACCATTGTCCACCAAGTCTGCCTCTCGATATCCCAGTTGAAATGTCTTAGGATGCCCCCTCCTAAAATTTTCCTGATGTTATAAGGCGGAATGGACAGCCAACTGGACCTTCTCCAGGTCTTCCTTTGGGCCATCCCGCGGCCTTCGTGTTGGGGGATTCTAGTGCCCAAGCTTTGAATTGTCACCCTTCCCGGTCGCCGAATCTGGTTCACACGAACAGCCCCCCAACCTTTCAGGATGATGTTCCCTAACAGCCTTTTGTTGATGTTGTTCTACCCACTGCTATGGTGGAAGATGCATTAGCTCCGGATGAGCTTGCCAACATGCAACACTAACGTGAGTTTAGTTGGACTCCGTTTTTGTTTTATCTCTTCTGTTGTCTTATTTTTTATGATTAAGTTCAATATTATCTATTGGAATGTGCGAGGGGCTAGCAATAGGAATGCCCGGCGACATATCCGCGAGTTGCTCCGGAGCCATCTTGCGAATGTTATTGTTATTTATGAACCGAGGATCCAATTTGCTCGATTGCGTCGGTTCTGGTCTAGGCTTGGTTTTGATGGAAGTGCTATTCAAGACCCGCATGGATTTTTGGGTGGCATCTGGGTGCTTTGGAAGACCAATGTGTGTACTTTCTCTGAACTTTTCTCTATGAGGCAATGTATCATTGGGCGGATTCGTCAAACCCATGGTGCTACCTTCTTACTCTCTGCCATTTATGCTTCTCCCGTTCCCATGACTAGAGACTTGCTTTGGGACCATTTGAAATCAGATGTTTGGACACTCAAGGAATCATGGGTGGCTATTGGGGATATGAATGACGTGGCTTGTCACGCGGAGAAGAGGGGGGCGCCTTTTCCCTTCACAAATGGCAAAGTTTCAGCACCATTTACATAATTGTGAACTTTTGGACCTTGAGTATGTGGGTTCGAAGTTCACTTGGGTTCGCAATACGACACCTCTTGTGTATGAGATGTTGGACCGAGCAGCAAGTAATGTGGATTGGAGAATATCCTTTCCAGATGTTGTGCTTCCTCATCTGCCTCGGGTTCATTCGGATCATTGTCCTCTGCTCCTGAAAACTGGGGGTAACCATTTTGTTCCTCATGCTAAGCCTTTTTGCTTTGAAGCAGCATGGCTTTCCGACAGCCGTTTTGATAGTGCTGTTTATGGTAATTGGGATCATTCGGCCCACCCAGAGATAGCCCTTAAAAAGATTGAGCAGGCCACTATCCATTTCAACAAGCATGTGTTCGGTAATATTTTTCGAAGGAAAAGAGCTCTTCTGGCTCAGATTAGGGGGGTCCAACATGAACTACAGGTTTCTTTGTCTAGCCAATTGACTTCCCTTGAGCAGCAACTGCTTTCTGAATACAATCAGGTCTTAGCTCAAGAAGAGGCTTTGTGGTTCCAAAAGAGCCGCGAGCACCACCTTTTATTTGGGGATCGTAATACCCAATACTTTCAGGCTATGACAGTTGTTCGTCGTCGACGCAATAAGATTGACAAGCTGAAGCTAATGAACTCGGAGGAGTGGTGTGATGATGGCAATGCTCTTAAGCAAGATGTCTTCAACTATTTCTGTGAGCAGTTTGGTCGTAGCGAGGGGACAGGTATTAGTTCAGCATCAGCATTCCATCAGAAGTTAGGGGAGGACGCCACTCGATCCCTTTTGGCGCCCATGACCGCAGCAGAAGTTCAAACTGCTTTATTCTCTATGGGTAGTTATACGTCTCCCGATCCGGATGGGTTTCAACCCGTTTTTTTCAAGAAGTATTGGGCCTTTCTTGGCAGCTCGATCACGACTATGGTGCAATAGGCCTTTGTGAGTGGTGATATTAATGATAAGCTCGCCGAAACTCTTCTTGTGTTGATCCCTAAGGAGGTGGCTCCGGATAGAATTACCAAATTTTGCCCCATTGGTCTTTGCAATGTTCTCTATAAGCTCATTACTAAGGTGTTGGTTAATCGATTGCGACCTTTCATGAATGAGTTAATTCACCCCTGTCAGCCCAGCTTTATCCCAGGCAGGAGCACAACTGATAATATTATCATGGCCCGTGAAATGATGCATTACTTGCAGAGAGCAAAAGGCAGATCTAGGGCAATGTTGATTAAACTAAACCTTGAGAAAGCCTACGACCAGGTCAATTGGACTTTCTTGGAGGCTACTTTGAGAGATTTTCTGTTCCCTCCCCGTATTTGTTCTTTGATCTTGAATTGCATTCGACGGACAACTATGACTGCAGTATGGAATGGGGAATGCCTTCCACGCTTTACCCCTAGTCATGGTCTTCGACAAGGTGACCCGATCTCCCTTTACCTATTTGTGTTGTGTATGGAAAAGTTAGCTGCTCATATTTCTCAAAAGGTTACTGATGGTAGTTTGAAGCCGGTTTCAGTTAGTAGAGGCGGGCCTCGGATTTCTCACTTATTTTTTGCTGATGATGTTCTGCTTTTTTCAAAGGCAACGATCTCCCAAGTGTAGGTTTTTTCCTCGATCCTTCATGAATTTTGTGAGGCGTCGAGGATGCGACTATGTTTGGCCAAGTCTAAATTTTTCTCTTCTCCTAGAGTCTCTCTAGACATACTTGGGATCGGCTTGGGCAGATTTTGGGCTTCAACTACTCTTCTTCTCTGGTTTCCTCTTGGCGATGGGACTCTTCATAAAACCTCCTTTGATGAGCTTGTGTCTCGGGTGGAGAATAAGTTGGTAGGCTGGAAAACCAAATTGTTAAATTTTGCAGGTTGTACAACTTTGGCCAAGGCGTCTCTCAGTGCTCTCCCCACCTACCTTATGCAAACTACTTAGTTTCCGACTTCGGTGTGCGAGAAATTGGATCAAGCAACCCGAACCTTTATTTGGAGTTCAACTGGCAATTCCCATGGTATTCATCTTGTTGCTTGGCTTATGGTTACCCAGCCAAAAAGCTTGGGTGGTTTGGGCTTGCGAGCCTCCCGCACCTTTAACACGGCCTTGCTTGGTAAGGCCATTTGGGCCCTACTTACTAACTGTGATAAGCCCTGGGTCCAGATGCTTGAAAAGAAATATATTCGGGGAGGTAACATTCTCAGTATGAGGGATTCTACTGGTGGTTCGCAGTGTTGGCAATCGCTAGTTAAAGCAGCACACATCTTTTTCAAGGGTTTCAGGTATCGCATTGGTAATGGGAGCTCGATCTCCTTTTGGCGAGACAATTTCCTAGGCTATGGGCCATTGCAAGATTTTGTTCTTTCTATAATGGACGCGGATGTCGATTTGATGGTTAGTGATGTGCTGCAAGCGGATGCACAGTGGGATTGGGGCAGGGTGACTTCGGCAATCCCACTTGAAGTTCAAGCCCTCTTTCCCAAGGTTTTTCAACCACATTTCTCCAGGGGGGTGGACAGAATCTTTTGGGGCAATTCTCTCAATAGGATTTTTTCGGTTAAGTCTGCTATGGATTGGCTTACTCGCGGTGCTGCTGGGAGGCCTACAGTTGTTCCCAAGTCGGATTGGATGTGGATCTGGAAGCTTCGTTGTCCTAAGAAGGTTCGGTTCCTCGCTTGGCTTATTGTTCATGAGATAGTCCACACCCTAGAGTTTCGCACCTTCGCCACTTGGATACTTCAGGTATGTGTCGTCGGTGTAATTCCGGTATCGAATCCATGGAGCATTTGTTTCGTGATTGTTTGAAGGCTCGCCAGGTATGGTTTCTTCTTTTTTCTGGCATCTTGCCCCCTCTTTTTTATTCTGGCTCATGTGTTGCCTGGTTCAAACACTGGAGTAGGGATTCCTCTAATTTAGGGGCTGGTCGTTATCTTGATATTGTTTTCCTCACTGGTATATGGTTTATTTGGCTCATGCAAAACCATGATACCTTTGGAGATCCAAATGTTGCTTGCCCGCTCATGTCTCAGTTACATTGTGCGATTGTTGAGTGGAATACGTTATAGGGCACTATAGGCGATAGCAATGCTCCTGTCAGGCGTTGGGTTGGCTGGAACATTCCCGTAGCGGATGCAATCTGTGTTAATGTTGATGGGAGTTCACTGGGTAATCCGGGTGAGGCTGGATTTGGCGGTGTTCTTCAGGATTCGAATGGTACTTGGTTGGGGCGTTTCTTTGGTAGTATTGGCACTACTACTAATATGGTTGCAGAGTTGTCGGCAATCTTCTTTGGTCTCATCTCAGCTTGGGATAGGGGGCACAGGCATGTCGTCCTTTGTTCCGATTCTCAAGAAGCGATTTGTTTGATTCGCGATGGTCATTTTTTGTTTCATCCTCATGCTAACTTATTGGGTGATATTTCAGCAATGTTACACTGGGATTGGACTGTTGATCTTATTCATTGCCTGCGCGAAGGCAATCAAGTCACTGATAGGCTTGCAAAAATGGGTAGTCGTTCTCCTACCTCCTTTCAGTTTTTGGACGCTCCTCTTCCTGAGGTTGGCATTAGTTTGTTAGCTGATAAGTTTGGCGTTCTCTTTGAACGTCAGTAGCCCCCCTTTTTTTCGGGGTCTTTTGTTTTTCTTCCTTTCATTTGCATTAAAAAAAAGGTGAGCTTTGATTCTATATTAGATAGTAAAAGATATGAAAAGTACCATTCGATTTAATTGTCTAACCAATCGTAACTTGAGATACGATTTTCACAATGCGGTGAAGTTACAAACAAGAGAAGTGATAATCCAAAACAAATTCATTTCCAAGGAGGGGATTCGGGCTGTCAGGCCTTTTGTATTAGGCTTTAAGTAAATCATAGGCCAGAGCTTGACCTTTAAAAAGTAACAATAAATGCTTAAACTTTCAAATTTTTTTAGTTTTAACCCGAACTTCAAAAAGTAACAATAAAATGCTCAAACTTTCAATTTTTTTTTTCAATTCTAGCCTAACATTAGTATTTCCGTTAAATATGTTGACGTGACTTGTCACGTATTTCAGAAACCTTAACTATTAATATACGTCAACTAAAATTAACACAACAAATGAAAACTAATGAAACAACGTCGTTTAATCACATAATTAAAACAACATTGTTGTTTTAAAATGACTTAAATTAGATTACGCAGCCCCGACAACCTTACGGTTTGATTTCAACTTTTTTCCTTCGTTTTCAGTTTGTTCTCTCAACGCTTTCACCCTTTGATTATCATATTATGCAGCCTCAACGCCCTCACATTAAAGACATAAGGAGAACGAACTAAAAACGAAGAGCTTACTGGTGCAGTACACTGTAATGCAAGAGTAGTTTGAGGCGTAAGAAGGATAATAAGAAAACAAATAATTGAGGGCATTAGAAGAACAACAGATAACATCGGGCTATAATTGAAGAAAATTGAAAGCTTGAATATTTTATTGCCACTTTTTGATGTTTGGGCTAGAATTGAAAAAAAATTAAAAGTTTGGACATTTTATTGCTACTTTTAAAAGTTAGTGCTATAATTGAAAAATTGACGAAAGTTTAAGTTTTTTTAGCAATTAACTCTTTTTAATTAACTAAAAAGGGGATCTTATATCCATGTGGTATTTACGCCCATTTTTATATATCAGTGATCTTATTTATCACATGGGCCCAATTTTTTGTTCAAAAAATAGGGAAAATGTTACTTTTAACATTAACGTGATATTTAACTGAAAAAGAGTTAACTCTATTTTTTTTTCATTTATGGTATGTTTTAAATGTTTTGAAAATATTAGAGTTTAATTTAAATGCTTTGAAATGTTATGATTTATTCTATATTATGTTGCAATCGTTGAGGTTCAAAATATACTTTTAGCTTTTTATTATTTGTAATTTTTGTTTGATTTGTTCAAAGCCTTGTTTAGAATATAGTTTTCATCAAAGGATTAGTTTATTTGATTTATTCTCCTTTCTTGTTAATTTCTTAGGGTAAAAGATATCAACTTCTTTTGTAGTTTTTGAATTGTATGATAACTCTTTGTAGTTTAAAAATCACTTAAAAACTCCTTATATTTTACAAAAAGTCTAGAATAATTTCTTTTATTATTGTCTTTATTAATCTCTGCTAACTTAACAATTAGCGGAAACATAACAATGTCACATAAATACAAGGGGCTCACTTTATTAGTAAACTAAAAAACTAATGGCTCGTCCCAAAAAAATATAAATTTGACTTGATTTGAACATTTTATCAACTGCTTTGTTCCTCCCACTTTTTCATAGTTTTTGATCATCTTTCCTAAATTCCAGTGGATTCCCACCTAGTTTGCTTATTTTTACCACTTCTAAAACACCAAACCATATTCAAACATAACCAAAATTTTTGTTTTTAAAGATGAGAGAGCATCAAATGACAATCCCGCTAGGCTTTGGAATATGAGGACTAGAAAGAAAGATTTCAAAGTAAAAACATCGTGTTAAGACTTCAGAACTAACTTAAAAGAAAATACTATATATTATCTATTTTGCCAAAAACAATGAATATAAACACTTGATGATGAATTTCTTTTAATCAAAATAATGAATAAAAGAGAGAACAGAAAATTTTACCCAAAATAGTGTGAAATAATTAAAGAATCTTTCAAAAGAGAGGATTACTGGAAAAAGAAAAATCGCTAGGAAGAGAGAGTAGATGATGAAATTTTCTTAGAAAGGATATAAGAGAGTAGATGATGAAATTTTCTTAGAAAGGATATAAGAGAGTTTATAATAGTTTAGGTCATTAATAAGCACATCATAG
>JAOTAW010067061.1:0-12116 GCA_025629945.1 Erythroxylum savannarum
TTTGTTTTTTTTGTTTGCTTTTAGCCCACTTTCGCTATATGACCCGTTCTTTCGCTTTTTCCCCTTTTGTCTTTCGATTTTTGTTTCCGATGTTGGGTTTCAGAAAGCGAGACCCAATAGATTCTATCGTTTGAAGGGTCAAAAATGGAGCAGACGATAGCAAGAAGTAGACAAAGCAATAAGGCAGACGAAATAGGAAGCATACGTGCGAGAGTCAAATTAAGACAATGCAAAGTAAACTTAAGACGATGCAACGCTTAGGACGAAGTGGAAAGCAGACGAATGTGCAAGGCAAATGAATGCGAGAGCAGACGAATGCGCAAGGCAGACGAATGTAGGAGCAGACAAACACGGGTCAACTTAAGACGAAGCAAAGTCAACTTAAGACGATGCAACATTTAAGACGAATGACGTCATCATAGATGATATGACGTCATTACAGACGAAGTGTCTTTATAGACGATACAATCTTATAGACGAATGCATCCTTACAGACGATGCATTCTTAAAACGAAATCATGTCATCATAGACGCAATGACGTCATTACAGACGATACAATCTTACAAACGATGCATTCTTAAAAAGAAATGACGTCATCACAGACACAACGACGTCATTACAGATAAAGCGTCTTTACAGAAGAATAACACTTGACATTCCTATGCATTACCTCTTCTAAGGACCATAACTTTTGAACATTTGAGTCAAAGGTTTCCTACTGTATATCGTTGGAAAGCTAAGAGAAAGTCCTACAATTTTCCAGGAGGCACATTTTCCTTTTTCTACCTAGATTGATCTAGATCTCTTCCTGGAGTCCGAACACTTGCCCTCTCCTTATGCAAACTTAAAGATGCCATGTAGAAACTTAAAGAAAATCATGAGCAAAACGCAAGTCTTATTCCATTTGCATTAAAAGATGAAAGTTTTTTCTTACAAAGCTTTAGAGGGCATTTCCAGCCGCAATTACATTGAGTTTCAAAATCCCCAAAAATACAGACATTACATAAAACATGAGTGGCTCAAAATGCAACTAAAGCTTTGCTTTACAAAACTTGCTTCAAATACAAAATAATCCAAAACTAGGAGTGCTGCCTTGCCCCCTTGACCTAGTCGATATCCTGCTCATCACCTGAATGTGTGGGAGGAGATTTGGGGGGTGAGCTTAAAACCCGTGGGTAACAATTTTATAATTTGTAACAAGAAAAAAAAATTTATAATTCATTTTCAAGGCAGAAATTCATGTGTATGCAAATCATAAATGCATAACTCACATCAACTTGTCATGTACACATAAATATATCAAATGGTTTGGGTGAGTCCAAAACATGACGCACCACACATTTCCACATAGTGGTCCTGTGTGGCCGTAAACGTGAGGGAGTCCTTGAGAGAGCTCCATGCAACTAGCGGGCAGGCAGGAGAAGCCTATTATTAGGTCAACGTGCACGTGATAGTTCTTGAGGTACTACCACAAACCTGCATAACACATAGTTTTCCAAAATCTTGTAAGCTTGATGCCCAAAAAGGCACATTCTCTTGAAAACTTGCTTTTCATAGGCTTGTTATATCTTAAAAACCATTTCCAAAATCATGGTTTCACAATCATGCATCATTTCAAAGAATCACTTTAAAAACAACTTTTCAAAAGTCATCACACAAATCATGTATAAGCATGTAGCACAATCTTATAGCATTTAAAAACATTAAATGCACAATTATTTACTGGCATTTCTTGACAGAAAACTTTGTTGGCTTATTACTTAACTATAAAAGTGAAACCCACCTTGAAGTTCTTAATTATGGCTGGTTCGAATGTACCTCTCCTCTTGCTCCTCTTGTCTTTCTTGATTCCCTTTTTAACATTGATACAATTTCCAAATCAATAGGGATTTCAAAAGTGAATCCAAAGAAACTTATGTAAAAAAAAATTGATCCTAGAACACTGGTTTACTAAGCTCTTGAAGCCAAAACCCTTCCAAAAATCCAAAGCCTTAAAATTCTCTCACCAAATGAAGAAATGATTGGTTCAAAAGAAAGCTTCTAGCTTCCTCTACCTTTTTCCTTTCTTGCTCAACCTCAAAATCTCACTAGAAAACTTAGTATATGAAACCCTAGCTCAACTCTCTTCTTTTCTCTCTAACCACCAAAAACTCACTTCCTCACTCTTACTTTTCTTCAATCACATTTTTGGCTTCTTCAATGCAAGCCAACACTTCATCTTTTCCTTGTATATTCTTAATGATTTTGCACAATGTCCATTTTGCCCTTCATTTAGAGCCTTTTGGTTTCTAAACTTATGTGACTTGTCACACTTGGCTTTCTTATTAGGTTATGTCTTACTAAGCTTAAGTGATCTCCCAAAATTACCTTCGAATACTCTTATTACCTTAGCATTTTCATTCAATAAACCCTTGCAATAAGATTCTACTAACCTTGATAAAGTAATTAACTCCATAATTCCCTTTGTAAATCATGCTTAATAATAAAAAAAAAATGCGGGGGCCAACATTTCTTCCCCTCTTAAAAGAAATTTTGTCCTCGAAATTATTACTTGAGTCATTGAAGAGGTGTGGATATTCCTCCCTCATAGCTTCTAAGGGCTCCCACGTGGCCTCTTTAACAGAATGGTTTCTCCACAGAACTTTTACCAGTTGAACTATCTTGTTCCTGAGGACCTTTTCTTTAGTGTCCAAAATCTCCACTGGAGTCTCCTCATAAGTCAAATCATCTCTCATCTAGACCTCAGCAATCTAAATGATATGGGAGGGATACAATCTATATCTCCTCAACATGGAAACATGAAAAACGTCATGTATCCGTGATAATTCTGGTGGCAACGCCAACCTATTGGCTAGTGGTCCAATCCTCTCAAGAATTTTATAAGAAAGACTTTCTCACCTTTCCCTTCTTGCCAAATCTCATGACTCCTTTCCAAGGAGATGTCTTATGAAAGACTTTCTCACCAACTTCATACTCCATCTCATTTTGGTGTGCGTTAATATAGCTTTTCATTCTATCTTGAGCCGCTTTGAGTCGCCACTTAACTAAGTTGACCTTGTCAATTGTCATCTGAATCAACTCTGGTCCTATTAGTTTCCTTTCTCCTTGTTCATCCCAACATATCAGAGTTCTACATCTCCTTCCATACAATGCTTCATAAGGGGCCATCTGAATACTCGAGTGGTACGAATTGTTGTAAGCAAATTCGAACAATGGCAAATGCTCATCCCAAGCTCCTTTGAAATCCATTACACATGCCCTAAGCATTCCCTCAAGGGTCCGAATAGTCCTCTCAAATTGACCATCTATCTGGCAATGAAAAGCAGTGCTAAAATTCAACTTGGTTCCTAGAGCCTCTTGTAAGCTTCCCCAGAATCTAGAAATAAATCGAGGATCTCTGTCAGAAACTATAGACTCTGGAATCCCATGCAGTTCACTATCTCATCAATATATTTCTTTGCTAGCTCATGCAGGGAATCAGTTTGTTTAATTGCCAGAAAGTGGACTGACTTTGTCAAACAATCAACAATAACCTATATAGCATCATGCTTTCTACTAGTCTTAGGCAAACCCATCAAAAAGTCCATGGTTACTCTTTTCCACTTCCATTCAGGAATGGACAATGGCCTTAACTTGCCTGAAGGTGCCTGATGTTTGGCCTTGACTTATTGACACACTAGACACTTACTTACATGCTTTGCTACACCTCTTTTCATGCCTTTCCACCAGAAATGCTCTTTCAGATCTTTGTACATCCTGGTACTACCTGGGTGCATGGCATAAAGCGCATTGTGTGCCTCATCCAGTATCTCATCCTTCACCTCTTTGACATTTGGGATACAAAATCTGTTTCCTACAGTCATGAGTCCATCATCCTTCACTACCAATTCAGATTTCTTTCCATTCTTAATTTCTTCTCGGAGCTTGCTTAATTCTGCATCCTGTGCTTGTAACTCCCTAACCTTCTCTCTAAGTATCGATCTCACTCTGAAATTAGCAATAATACACTCAGGTTCCTCCTGTTTCAAGCTTATCCTAAGCTTAGCCATCTATTCCAATAAAGGTTGATAAACTGTCTGAACATGGGCTATTGATGATTTTCTACTCAAGGCATTCGCCGCTACATTTGCCTTTCCTGGATGATACTCAATCAATGGGTCATAATCCTTGAGCAGCTCTAACCATCTTCTTTGTCTCAAATTTAGCTCTTTCTGACCCAATAAATACTTGAGACTTTTATGATCCATAAAAATTCTCGTTTGCACCCCATACAAATAATGTCTCCATATCTTCAGGGCAAAAATCACTGTTGCCAATTCCAGATCATGGGTCGGGTAATTCAGTTCATAAGGCTTTAGCTTTCGCGAGGCATATGCTATTACCTTGTCTCCCTGCATCAACACACAGCCCAAACCCTTCCTTGAAGCACCACTAAAAACTGTATAACCCTCCTCTCCTGTGGGCAAAGTCAAAACTGGAGCACTTGTCAATCTGTGCTTGAGTTCCTCAAAAGTCTTCTAGCATTCATCACTCCAGACAAACTTATGATTCTTCCTCAATAACTTAGTAATCGAAGCTGCTATCATGGAGAATCCTCAATGAATCTCCTATAATAGCTTGCTAGACCCAGAAAGCTCCTCACTTCTGTCACTGTCTTTGGTACATGCCAATTCACCACTACTTCAACCTTCCTCGGATCAACATGTAGCCCATCTTTTGAAATCACTTGTCCAAGGAATATCACCTCGTGAAGCCAAAACTCACACTTTCCGAACTTAGCATAAAGTTCCTTCTTTCTTAGTGTTTGCAACACTATCCTAAGATGTTCCTCATGTTTCTTATCACTCTTGGAATAAACTAGAATGTCATCGATAAACACTATGACAAACTGATCCAGATACTCCCTGAAGACCCTATTCATAAGATCCATAAAAGCAGCTGGAGCATTGGTCAATCCAAAAGGCATGACTAAAAGCTCATACTGTCCATACTGCATCCTGAAGGTTGTCTTAAGGCTGTCTTATTTACATCAGACTTCCTGATTCTGAGCTAATGATAACCTGACCTAAGATCAATCTTTGAAAATACCTTTGCTCCCTGCAGTTGGTGAAACAGATCATCTATTCGGGGCAGAGGATACTTATTCTTAATGGTCACCTTGTTGAGTCTCTGATAATCAATACACATCCTCCATATTCCATCCTTCTTCTTAATAAATAGAATAGGCGCTCCCCGTGGTGACGAACTTGGCCTTATGTACCCCTTCTTTAGCAGTTCCTCCAACTATTCCTTAAGCTCCTTCAGCTCCGTTGGGGCCATCCTATACGGTGGTATAGAAATGGGTGTGGTTCTAAGAATCAAGTCGATGGCAAACTCGATTTCCCTCACTGGTGGCAAACCAGGTAACTCCTCTGGGAACACATTTGAAAACTCCCTCACAATTGGAAGATCTTCTAACTTCCCTTCATTCACCTCAGTGTCCACAACATATTCCAAAAAGGCTTCACAACTCCTTTCCATCATCCTGTCAGCTAACAAAGCCGAAACAAGTCTTGGCGATGGTATTCTCCTGTCTCCTCGGAAGGTTACCTTCTTTCCATTTCCCAGATCAAATTCTACCACCTTGAGGCTACAATCCAACTTCGCCTGATACTTCTCCATGGCATCCATTCCCAGTATCACATCTAGATTCTTTAACCCCAATGGTAGCAAATCCACAACCAATTGAGCACTGTCAATGAAAAGCTTACAATCCTTATACACTTGACTTATTATCACCTTCCTCCCTAAGGGAGTACTAACAGTAAAGGGTCATTGGCCTCAAATCAACCTTATGCAAAATCATGCTTGCAGAAACAAATGAATGTGTGGAGCCAGAATCGATCAACACATATACTGCAGAATTAAATACCTGAACCATACCTATAACAACTTCAGGTGCAGCTGCAGCTTCCTCTCTGGTCATGGAAAATATCCTTGCCTGAGCCTGAGCCTGAGCCTGACTGAAGGAATAGTCTTCTTTGTAGCTCCAGAACTACCCACTTCTGCGACTAGTCTTTTTCCCCCTATTTCAGGTCTCCTTGAAGCTTGCAACTGGGACCCCTCTTTCCTTATTGCTTGGGGAAAATCCTTAATCATGTGTCCCCTCTCTCCGCATCAGAAATATGCTCCAAGTAACTTAAAGCACTCTCCTTTGTGAAGCTTCCCACAATGCTCACATTGAGGGTTAGTGTATCGGCTCCTCTCTGTCCTTCCTGTGCCTCCTACACTTGAGGCTTTCCCTGACACTGCCTTTGCCTACTTGTTCTTGGTAAGGCCACTGCTTCCCACTTCACTCTGTGTATGGTAACTTTTTTTACCCCTCTCAGGCCTTGAAGCACTCATTCCCTTCTTAGCGGGCTGCTCCCTGTTCTTCCTCTTCTTGCTCACTTCATTTTTGAAATTCTCCAGCTTCTCAGCCTGGAGTGCAGCATCTACCAATTGCTAGTAGTCACAGAAATTATGGATCAAGACTTTCTCCTTGATCCTCAAATGCAGTTCTCCCTTGCACTTGTGGCACTTGTCTTCCTCATTCGTCATAATATTGACCGCATATCAGGAAAGCTGAGTGAACTTTAGCTCATATTCACTTACACTCATGTGTCTCTGTGTGAGATTTAGGAACTCTCTGGCCTTCTCTTAGATATACACCCTTGAGAAGTACTTCCTCCTGAAAGTTTCCAAAAAATCCCTCCATGTTAGCAGCAGAAGCATCACCTGAGTGTGGGGCACTGATTCCCAGCAATGAAGAGCATCACCTTGCAGCAAGCTAACTGCATACTCCGGCTTCCCTTTGTCAGAGCACTTCATCTGAATCAGGACCCTTTTGGTCCTCTTCAACCATGCTTCTGCCTCTTCTGGATTTATAGTCCCATTGAAATCTATAGTCCATACTTGCGGAGCTTATCATATTTCCCACTTCTATCAACTGAAGCTAACACTGGCACTTGTGACCCTTGGCCCATGGAATAGGTAAAAGCCTAAGTGAAGACTTGCAAGACTCGCGAGTCCAAAGTAGGCATAGGAGGAGGCGGTGGTGGCACCTTATGTTGAACACTAGGTGCCTCTAAATTAGGAGCAGGTTGTGTCTTGGCATCTTGCGGGACATAAGATTCATCCGTGCTCCCTTGGCAAGAGCAAGATCGAGTCACAGCTCCTCGAGTTCTCTTTCGAGGTGGCATAATCACTCCTTCAATTTAAAACATTCAAAACCTTTAGTTCATGTTTCATGTAAAACAACTTCAAATCATGTAAAACAATTAAAATCACATAAAACATTTTCAAATCTTTTAAACCAATTTAAAACAATGCACTTTAAAACAATGAATGTTCAATTTATGTCTTAGACTACCTACTTCATGCCTAGGATACTCCTAAACCTAGTCATAAACTTAGACCTAAACTTGGTCGCAAACTTGGACCTAAACGTAATCGCTCTGATACTGTAAGTGTTGGGCACCCCGCCCTCGTGAGTCATGGGCCCGACATCCTAAGTGACATCTGAACGCGTATCCCACAAGGGTGGTGTGCCCCCACCAGGACAAACACCAAAACAACACACTTCTCCTATTTTCGAACAAATTTTGGGAAATCCTAAACTGGAATTTCATTTCGACTTGTTACGAACATTCACTACAAAAAAAGTATAGATTCTGCGATGTTTGACTGGTGAAACGTCGCAGAAAACTGTCAACTTTCCTAACGTTTTTTAAATGTCAGGAAATGTGAGAGTTTTTGGCAACGTTAGGTTCAGACGATGCGGAATCTATAAAGTAATTGAGATGTTTTATTATTGAAATGTGGCCAAATAAATCTCACGACGTCTTTATGAAGTAAACGTCGCGGAAGTGTTGGTAAAAAAATTAAAACTCAGTCATTTATCATTTGGGTTTCAAAGTCTTCTTCAATCTCGCGCGCCTCCCGCGTCCCATACGTACTCCTCTCTGTACTCTCTCGTCTACAGACCACCTGAAAAATCTTTTGTTCAACATCGCCGGCCCACCTTTCGTCAACAGCTTCAATTCTCTTTCCCTTTTCGTTCAACATTTGGGTATATATCTATCTCTTTCCATTTTCCTCTCACGGTTGGATTCCTAATTCTCCCTCTCAAAATCAGGCGTACTCTGCACTGATGGTCGGATTCCTAATTCTATCTCTCAAAATCACACGTTCTCTGTGCTCACGGCCGGATTCCTAAGGTACACCCCAATGCCCATGCACTCTCTTTTTCGTATGTAATTTACAAAATTTCGAACCTCTGTCTGGTGGGTCTACGTTATTCGAAGCACATTAACGAAATAAACTTGTCTTCCAAGGATTTGCAATTTCTATGTTTATCCATTTTTATGCCTTATGTGTTCCATAGATGGAACATCGAGTTGACCATGAATATTTTTGATTTTCTGTTTTGATTTTAGAATTTAGTATAAATCTTGTCTTAGTTTATTGATTAAACCAAATTTCAATTATTTTATGTGCAGGCTTGAATTGGTTGAACATTGAACATTGAACATTGAGCATTCAACATTGACAGAGGAGAGTCATAGGGTAAGCACTTGGAATTTCTACTGTTATGTCTAAAATTGAATATGGGTTAAGCACCTGCAATTTCTATGTTTATGCTCAACAACTTTATGTTCTCATTGCCTTTGCATTTATTCATAATTTAGCATATGACATTGAGTGCTGTTTCATTGTGATTAAAATGAATGGTAATAGTGATTACAATATACTGTTCTGTATATTGATGTGTTTCTTCAATTTGAAAAGAATGATAATAATACTACAGATCATTACAGTTTCTGCCACATTCTTTACGGTGATGTTGATATGCATACTGCCATTTCATGGATCTTTTAGCTTGTTCCATGAATCATATTTGTGCTTAACTCTACAGCAAAGTCGGCTGTGTCAGTTGCATTTCATTCTTCAATTTGCAGACTTGTTGTGCCTTGATCTTTCTCATTCTTGGTCCTTAGATGTATTTGATCTCCATATGTTGTTCGTTGAATTTATTTTATGTTGCTTTCTTTTAAGAAATCAAAGAATAAATCCTTAGTAATAATAATGCTTTGTTATCAGTAAAACATGAATCATAACCTCCTTTGGTTTTAGAAACATTGATAACATTGGTTTTATGTACATTGGCAGGATAAGAGACAGATCATTTTTTACATACACAAGAATAGTCAAACAAGCTTGAACATAAGTTTACTGAAATGAAATTAGCCACTAATAATAAGTACACTGCCAATGTAGATAAAATCAATGTTATCAATGTTTCTAAAAATTATTGAGTATCTTAATGCATATAGACAAAAGATAAGATGAGACCCTCGTAAAATAGACTTAGTGGTCCTTAACTCCACATGTAGATCCCTAACCTCATCTAAGAATCAGCAAGTTAATTTGCTGATTTGTAAAAAACTGGATAAAACTCTTATGAATTCGCTATGGCTTGATCAGTTTGAAAACTTAATCTCCGACCATTCTATATGATGATTTAGAGGCTAACAACTTGTAAAAAATAGGAGCACCCATTTCATTCTTCAATGTTATTTCTGTAATGGATGGTTTTTATGAAACAGTTAGCAGATGGTTTCAGTTATGCAAGGTACCTTTCCAAACTATGTTATACCAATAGATGTTAGGCAACTGGGGATCAACCTTAGATAAGAATGATTAGAGAATTCTTCTATAATTAATGAGGCTTATGCCCTTCATGGGCTATTTTAAGAGAAGTCTCTTTAGATTAACAAGAGGAAACTGGATGTAATCACGACATTCTAGATATAGTCTTGAAATTAACCTATATTATTGGACATACTTCTTATATATATATATAGTAACTTTGCAGGTAACCAATTGAAGTTGATGCTGTGAAATAATACTTCATTAATTCTAGAAAAGCTAACTGAAATGTAATTTGTCAGTTATCACTTATTTATAAATTTAAGTTGCTTGTTATTTGAGATATATAAGAGACACAATCTGACAACTTATTCATCATTAGAAGAATATATACTTGGAGCCTTTTCATATTCCTCTCCTTATTACTTTCTTGTGAAACTATCACAAAGGTTATTCCTTCTAAGTTCCAAATTATATAAGGAGTAATTTTCTCACAATATGGCTATAATAAAAATTTGAGAAACAAATCTATTAACATTCATATTATTCCCACTTGAATTAGATAGTGGTAAAAAGCTCCGACTAGGTTGTAATTTGCATTGATAAGAAACCAACTCATCATCTTAAGGTTTATGGTCCTATTCTGAAATTGTTTTTTTTTTAATTTACCTATTCTCAAATTTTTGTGGCATAGCTTATCTAACTTGTGAGTTATTTTTCTTACCTTTTGGTGTTATAACTGCTTTAATATATAAATTTGAAAGTTTGAAGAAAAGTTACTAAAAAATTTATTTTGACACCCCCTCATATGTTGACTATCAAAGATGAGAAACTACTCGTGTTTCACTCCCTCACAGGTTCTTTAAATAAATAAACAAACTCATCCAAGAATTTAACCTTGTAAAGTCAAAAAATATAAGAATTATTGATTAAGGGCGAAAAATAATTTAAGGATTAAGCAAGCATACGTAAACTGAATAAAACAAGAGAGGCTAATGAGAATTCCACATTGCATTTAGCAACAATTTTTTGAGGTAATTGTTCCTTCACACCTTCTTTCATTTTCATTTTTTCATGAACACATTTTCCTTCACACCTTCTATATAAATTTTGTTTTTTGATTAAAATTTTAAAAGCAAGAATATGATATAATAGAATGAAAAATAATAAAAGTTGGATTCATAATAATGAAGATGACTTGACCTAAACATGAGTGGTTTAATACAAGAAGCTTGTAAACGAGTGAACTTCACTTTGTATACTTTGATATAATTGTGCACCACATTTTCATTTGTTCATATTTATACTTGTTTATTATTGTATGCAGTGGCAATATAATTGTTGTTATATTTTGTTATCTGTCTATCCATTGGTAGTTTCCTTCTTGAGATGTAAACATTTGGTAATGTTGTTCAATTACTGTAGCTCATCATCAGTAGGTGTTTTTGCAGAACTAAAGACTGACCCTCTTAAAAGAAAGTAGAGGAATATTTGTGAAGTAAATTGAGTGTTGTCACAGATTTCAACACAGAAGTAGTGGATCTGGTATGAAAATTATGCATTTTATCTTACAATTTGAAAGATTTGTACTCTTGTCTTGTGTTACAAAATGCCTTATTTTGTTGTAGTTACTTTTTTTTCTCTGTAAATAATTTTTACAATTTTGTACTTGAATTTGAGGAGTCCTTAGGATGCTAACTTATGACTTAAGGATAGCATCTTATCTGTTTATGATTTGCAGTGTATTAGCTACTACACACGGTACTATTGTTGGACTATTGAGCAAGTAGTTATAGCTACTTGCTCAATAGGAATAAGTGTGAAATAGTGAGATTATTGGCCACCCTTTGAAGAAGAAGGTTTAAAATCCTAAGAACTAGAGGTTTGAACATAATACAATACAATGATTAGTTTAATTATATGGTGCAAATTATTTTGGGTGTGGAAGTATTAAACATGGTTGAGGATGCGAGGTAGATCCATTCTTTTAAAATTTGTGAGGATGTGTACAACAAAAATAACCTGTAGCAATTTGGACTAAATTTGAAAAGAATGGTTTTCTGTTGTATAGGATGACTCGAATGGGATTAGATTATATGTGAGTAATCTAATCCCATTCTTTTCAACTTGTTGCTTGTGTTTTATGTGTAAATTGAATTCCCACTAACATAAGATAATGTTGTCATTTTTATGTTAAATTAATAGGTTGTTTTTGGTCAATGGATAAGAGTTGGATGAACAGTGTTAGGGTTTCCCGTGAATACATTGATGGAGTTAAAGCATTTATGAAATTTGTGGTGGAGAAAAAGGGTAGAGATTGTGAAATTTCATGCCCTTGTAGTCGTTGCATGAATTGTTATATGAGGTCTCAAATGAATGTTTGTGAGCATTTAATGAGATTCGGCATGGACCAATCATACACTCGTTGGGTTTTACACGGTGAAAA
>JAOTAW010067111.1:0-12105 GCA_025629945.1 Erythroxylum savannarum
AGTCAAAAACGAAAATAAAAATGCACGGATGGAGTATTTAAGTGAATGTTAAGTATAAAAATACCTTTGTCACAAGTGTGACACTTAAGTCACGCCTGTAACTCCTACAATTAATTAACTTAACAGTAACTAATAATGAATAATAACATTTAATTTTATTTTAATTAATAAGTCAATTAATTATATTATAGTTAACCAATATATTAATTATATTTAAATTAACCAATTAATTATGTATAAATTATTTTAAATTGTAACAATTTAATTAAAAATGAAAACAAAAATTTGTTTTGTATATTATTTAATTAAAAAATTAATTAACCATTATAAATGTTTTGACAATATTTTTTAATTAATCAATTAATTATTTTTAATTAATCAATTACTATCATTAATAAAGGTGTAAATGTGTTTACAATATTTTTTTAATTAATCGATTACTTTGTTCTTCATTTTGATCAAGTTAAGCAATAGGAAGGAAGCAAAGAAAATATGATCAAGTTAAGCAATAGAAAGGAAACAAAGAAAGCTAAGCAATAGAAAGGAAACAAAGAAAATATGAGGGGAAACAAAGAAAATAAATATGGCTAACAAATGAGAAACAAAATTGAAACGACAAGTATTAAATGTTTCTTAAATTTTGTTACTAACAACCGAATACAATTCATTGGAGTTTTAAATGAACGTATCTCTTAAATCTGCGGTAGAATCAACGTATATGTTATATTGTGGCGGTAGAATCAGCGTATCTATTAAATCGGTTGTAAAATCTGTTGAAAAGATTTTCTGTTCAAATCGGCATTTACGATTGATATGATACAGATTATTTGTTGGGATATTAAATTCTTTTTAATGATTTCAACAACCAGTAATCCGACGTAAATTTATACCTATGAGAAGATGAATATAGGAAAATTATGGAACATCAGAGTGTAAAAACAAAAAGGTGTAACCACGAGAATTGTGCGAAAAGAATCTAACCATTAATTAAATTGACAGTGGATGTTACATCCCATTCATTCATCACCAGTATGACATGTTAAGTCAGAACCATGACAAATTAAAAAAAAATCGTTTGTAATTTATAAGGTGGTCAATTAGTTACTATAACCAATAATCGATATGCTATGGCTAGTTATTTATAGAGATATATGAAAGCCAACCTAAGATTTAACGAGAAGTAGAGTCCATGGTTATACTTTCTAAATTTCAAATATGAATAGTTAATTATTTTTCTTATGGAATCACTATTGTAAATATGCATATCCACTAATTCACCTTACTATAATGTCTACGTTTGTAGACATCATTTAGCTTGGGAGGTTAACTGCGGAAGAAAGTATTCTCTCATACATTATAAAATTACAATTCTATAATCTATTGAAATATAATAATAATAATAATAATAATAATAATAATAATAATAATAATAATAATATTTATACATTTTAATTTAGATCATAAAATGAAACTGAAATAAAATATTAATTTTAAAGGTCTTCATTAATGTAGCATATTATTAATTTTAAGGTTTAAAATTGATTAGATGGATTTCTGAGGTTGTATTCAGATAACTACTCACAACCATAAAAAGCACACAGAGGATTCTAATTCATAGGGACAATGATTCCTTTTTGTTTCATTCTAACAAAATATGCTTGTCTTTATAAACATGAAGCAGCAACATGTACTTGTATTAGTATATGACTGGCCTTTTACACAAAAATGAGTTATTAATAATGAAGTGTAACTGAGCAACACCAATGTCTAAACATCTTTTTACATAGAAATGAGTTATTAATAATCAAGCGTAACTGAGCAACACTAATATATAAACACCTTTTACACAAAAATGAGCTAGTAATAATCAAGCATAACTGAGCAACACTAATGTATAAATACCTTTTACATAAAATGAGATATTAATAATCAAGCGTAATTGAGCAACACCAATGTATAAGCACCTTTTACACAGAAATGAGCAGTTAATAATCAAGCGTAATTGAGCAACACTAACATATAAATACCTTTTGCATAAAAATGAGCTAGTAATAATCAAGCGTAACTGAGCAACACTAATGTATAAACACCTTTTACACAAAAATGAGCTAGTAATAATCAAGCGTAACTGAGCAACATTAATGTATAAGAACCTTTTATACAAAATGAGCTAAATTATGTACCTTATTACTCCAGTTGTAAAGGTGTGATCTAGTCCAAATTGCAAAAAACAGATGCCACAACTATTACGACTTTCTTAGATTACAGCAAAACTACAGAAATAAAAGTATTATATATAATTGTTTATATATATAGATAAGCTATACAAAAAAAGTTGTGAATTTTATAAGAAGCTTCTATATTTGATTTGCATCAATTAAATACATAAACTTGAAATTTCTTTAAATACTACATATAATTACGCCTCATCCAAAATCAATGTTGAACCATCCAAACAAAATTTTTAGTCATCTTCCAACATACAAGTTAAGAAGTATGTAGCATTTGAAGAAAACCAGATTACCCTTTATATGACTATAAATCCTCAGCGAATCTTTTTCTTCCAGAAGTAGCTAATTTGGATGTAGTTAAATGTGTCATGAAGATTTTCAAATCTTAAGAGATCATTTGACATAGTTTTTATTACTTAAACAATTATACATTTTCAACATATGTTCAAACACAAATAGAAGAGGAGAATAGTAATGAGGAATTAGAAACAAAAACACACCAAGATGTGAGGAAGGACATAAACGAAACTTACTGGGTTTCCAATTGCATATACTTCCTTACCAGCAAGCAAGTCAGCGAAGACACCAATAAATATAGGTCTCAGCTTATCTTTGGGTGCATCAACTCACAACATAGCCACATCCTTGTCTTGGTCAAACCGGCAACTTTTACATCATATGTTGTCTGATCTGCAAGAGTGACCCTGAAATGCAACTATCACTAAATTAAAGGGCCAAAAAGATAAGGTTAACAACATGAAGTGCTTCCCAACCATTACTGCCAATTCATCCGATTATTAAGGACCATAAAAATTACAGTAGAAAGGTGTAGTTTAATAACAAACTGAGTCAGATAACTACTCACAACCATAAAAAGCACACAGAAGATTCTAATTCATAGGAACAATGATTCCTTTTTGTTTCATTCTAATAAAAACATGCTTGTCTTTATAAACATGAAGCAGCAACATGTACTTGTATTAGTATCTAACTGACCATCTACACAAAAATGAGCTATTAATAATCATATGTAACTGAACAACATCAATGTATAAGCACCTTTTACACATAAATGAGCTATTAATAATTAAGCCTAACGGAGCAACACTAACATATAAACACCTTTTACAAAAAAATGAGCTAGTAATAATCAAGCGTAACTGAGCAACACTAATGTATAAACACCTTTTACACAAAATGAGCTATTAATAATGAAGTGTAACTGAGCAACAATAATGTATAAACTCTGGGAGAAACTAACTTCAGATCAGAAGCGCTGCGGATCACATGATAACTGGTGACAACATGGCCAGCTTTATCCTACACGAAACCTTATCCAAATCCCTTCGGCACCTCCAAGATGTCTAAAGTAAAATCATCTTGTCTATAACCAAAAATGAGCAAGTCAGCTCAAAAGAAACAAATCAAAATCTCGAAATCACAACTATAGAAACTTTAAACACGAACCTAACATCGAGATTAGTGATATAAACAACGAAGGGAGTATTCTCCTGAAACAATCAAATGGTAGCGAGCTCTTCTAGTAGAAAGCTTGTCATCTAGTGGATTGTAGACACGTGCATTGTAACAAGGAAAAGAAAAACAATAATATTAGAAAATTACAGAGAGACACCAAACCAAACTTGAGCGCATAGTTAGTTCTGTAATAAATTGAACAAATCTCTAACTCACCCAACGTCGCTCAAATCCTCAGAAGAAGAGAGCAGAAACTATCACTAGGGAGAGAAAGAAAGGGCTATGTGAATATGTTTAACGTCGAACCTTCGAGAGTTTCATGGCTCCACAAAATAAATTAGGGTCGTTTGATGATGGGAATAAACTGGGCAACATACATGAAACTTTTAGAGTCAAAATTAAGACTATTAAATTCTTCATTGAAGACTCAACCACCATTAAACTTGGGAGACGAGCTGTGATAAATTTTAATAATTACATTGAATCAAAAGGCAGGTCCTACCTCATCATTCAAAACAGTAACAACGCAGGCTTGTATTATATTGAGCTGACATTCATCAGGACGCAAACACTTCCCAGCTGCGATTTTGGCGGCATAAGTTCGGTATTTTCTTCTCACCATGGGTTTTTTTCCTGATCTGGAAAATGGGTAGATCAGAATCGGGCGTAGTCTTTGTTTCGATTCAGTTCACCTGATCTTGTTTCTCTTCTGTTTACGGCGTTTCGTATTTCTCTCCTAAGGGAAATAGGAAGATTGGGGATTCTCGGTTTCTAACATGATCTGAGGTGATGGGATGTGGTTTTCTCCGATCTCGGTTTTTGGTAAATTCTTCGATGTTTTCTTGATGTTTCTGTTGTTTGTTGTTAAGATGAGTTATTAGTCTTGCCTCCCTCTCAAGAGTGCAAGTTTTCGTGGCCACGATTGTGCTGGGTTCTATGTCTTGTCTTTGACAAGTTTTCAGTGTCTTGTCTTTGACAAGTTTGTTCTCCGTCCAAGGGTGTATCTTCTTGCCTGGTTTTGTTGTGATGATGGAGTCTGTGCAGATAAATATGCTTAATGAAAAATGTCATCCAATGACCATCGAAGAGCTGGAAGAAGGAGTGATTATTGATGCAGGGGACATAGAAGGGGGACCTGGGGAGCAGGCCCGCCAGTTCTCATGAGTTGCATAAGTTGGAATTGTCGTGGGATGGGTAACCCACGCGCAATTCGTCTTCTTCGGAACATGGTTTCTGTAAAAAAACCCAAAATGCTTTTTCTTATATAGACTATATGTAGTAGGGAAAAGCTGGATCGAGTAAAAATTTTGTTAGGCTTTGAAGGCTTATTTTGTGTTGAGCCCAATGGTCATAGTGGGGGATTAGCTTTGTTCTGAAAAAATAGGGAAGAAGTTCGTCTGCTTGGGTATTCTTGCAGACATATCGATGTCGAAGTTTGCATAAATGGGCTGGAGGGATGGCGCCTCATTGGTTTCTATGGAGAACCAAACCGCAATAGAAGGGAGGAGGGGTGGAGCTTACTTAGGAATCTGGCTTCTAAATCGACTCTACCTTGGGTCACTATTGGGGATTTCAATGATATCCTCCATAGCTCAGAGAAACGAGGAGGCAACCCTCAGCCAGATCGTCTACTGATGGGATTTACAGCTGCGGTCACGGATAGCAACTTGATAGATTTGGGAATGACAGGGTATGGTTTTACATGGTCTCGTGGCACGGTACAGAGGGTCAGATTGAGGAGCGCCTTGATCGTGCGTTGGCTTGTGCTCGATGGATTCGGATGTTTTCACAGTATAAGGTGACTAATTTGAAGTCACTTCATCAGACCACTCTCCTATTTTTCTGGATCCCATTATGGTGGGCTGTCGAGTGGGTGTTAAAAGTTTTAAATTTGAAAATGCTTGGTTAAGAGATTCTAATTTTCTTTCTGTGGTTGAGGGCGTATGGAATCGAAATAAGGGGCTTTCTTTGCGGGAGAAGTTGAAAGACTGCAGTGATACGCTAGAAGCTTGGGGGAAGGAGATAACAGGGAATTTTAAAGAGAAGCTCGCAACTTTAAAGGCAGATATGACGAGGGCCCGACAAGGAGATGATGGCTTGTCTGACGTTGATTTTCGTCGCTTCCAAGACTTATATCATGAAACTCTTAGACAACAGGAGATTTTTTGGAAACAGAGGGCAAAAATGTTGTGGCTACAAGATGGGGATTCGAACTCAAAATTGTTTCATGCAGTGGCTTCTAAGCGGAGGAGGAAAAACTATATCACTCAATTAAAAGATCCTACAGGAGAAATCCGGGATTGGAATTCAGGTTTGGCTGACACTATTGTGGATTATTTTAAGGATCTGTTTACAGCGACTCAGGCAAGTACAGGTACAGCTGCTGCTACTCTGGTCCCAACAGTTACTCAAGAGTATAATGATATGCTGCTACAGCCTTATACGGCAGAGGAGGTAAAGTGTGCGATGTTTAGTCTCCACCCTGATAAAGCGCCTGGTATGGATGGACTGAATGCTGCGTTTTATCAGAATTGTTGGCACATTGTTGGGGATGATGTAATACGAGATTGCCTTCATTTTCTTCACAGTTGTTCTCTTCCTGAAGAGCTGACTAAGACAACTATTGTTTTAATTCCGAAGAAGAATGCGCCTGAGACTTTGGCTGATTTGAGGCCCATTGCTTTATGCAACACATTGTATAAAGTCATTGCGAAAATGATTGCTAGTAGGTTGAAGAAAATCCTCCCGGCATTGATCTCAGAAAACCAAAGTGCTTTTGTACCACATAGACTTATCTCTGATAATTTTCTTGTTGCTTATGAGATTAACCATTTTCTGAAAAGGAAGACTCAGGGGGTGGAAGGCAAGGTAGCTCTTAAGCTGGATATGAGTAAGGCGTATGACAGGATTGAGTGGCACTATTTGGAAGAAGTGCTAGTCCGGTTAGGATTTCATATACACTGGGTCCGCTTGATCAAATTATGTGTATGTTCTGCTCAGTATTATGTGAGTCACGTAGATAAAATGCTTGGGCCTATTTTTCCGGAACGAGGGCTGAGACAGGGCGATCCTCTTTCGCCTTATTTGTTTATTTTATGTGCGGAAGGATTGTCATCTATGATCTGATCTTTTGAGAGCAGAGGCATTATTCATGGTTGTAAAGTTGCTACTGGCGCCCCTGCTATCTCACATCTCTTCTTTGCTGACGATAGCTATCTCTTCTTCTCTGCACACCTACGGGAAGCTGAAGCTATCAAAGAGATCTTACATACTTATGAAATGGATTCGGGTCAGCTTGTGAATTTCAACAAGTCTTCCCTTAGATTCAGCTCTAATACTCCACTTCAGCAGAGAAATCTTCTCTCTTCATGCTTGTCCGTGGAAGTGGGAGTGAGGGAAGATACTTATTTGGGGTTACCTTCTTTTATTGGCCGGGATAAGAAGGCAATATTTTCTTTTCTTGAAAAGAAGTTGTGGAGGCGAGTACATGGGTGGAATCGAACTTTTCTGTCGCGGGCTGGTAAGGAAATTCTCCTGAAATCTGTCGCCCAGTCTCTTCCTAACTATGCTATGACTGTTTTCAAATTGCCTGTCGGTTTTTGTAAGAAGGTTGAGACGATGCTTAATTCCTTTTGGTGGGGTACGAATTTAAGACAAAAGCGAGGTATTCCTTGGATGGCGTGGGAGAAAATGTGTTGGCCGAAACATCTCGGGGGGATGGGTTTTCGGACATTTCAGGATTTTAACATGGCTTTGCTTGGAAAACAATTTTGGCGGTTGTTGACTGATACTTCTTCTTTGGTTGCTAGAGTTCTGAAAGCACGTTACTTTCCGCGTAGCACAGTCTGGAATGCAAAAAGAGGTACTAATCCTAGTTATACTTGGAGTAGTATTTTTTCTAGTATTGATTTTGTTACAAAAGGATGTAGGAAACGTGTAGGAAATGGGAGTACGATTTGTGTTTGTTCTGATCCTTGGCTACCAGATGTGGAGAATCCTTATGTCACTTCGGTTCTGGATGATGCTCGGCTAACTCTTACAGTGTCGGATTTGATTTCTCAAGATCTCAAGCAATGGAATTTGTCCTTAATCTCAGCTTTGTTTAATGAGCGAGATCGAGATTTAATTCTCCAGATTCCTCTGAGCTTACATCGAAGTATTGATGATTGGGTTTGGGCTCTTGATAAGAAAGGAGTTTATTCGGTTAAGAGTGCTTATCGTTCTATACACGCCATCCCTCGAGGGTGGCATCAGGTTCTTCCTTCTCCTCTCTGGAAGAAGTTTTGGTCTTTGCCTATTCCTGCTAAGATGAAAAATTTCTTTTGGCGTTCGTTAAATGCTTGTTTGCCTGTTCGTCCTCTACTTGTTCTTAAAGGTGTGGAGATTTCGCCTTTGTGTCCTATTTGTGGTATTGAGTCGGAATCTGTTTCACACATATTATTAGAGTGTTGTCGTGCTAAGGAGGTGTGGTCTATTTCTCATTTGGGTTTATTCCATGCTAACTCTGTTGAGATGCCTGCTTGGTTTTCTTTTGTTGCACAAAATTATATTGGAGACGATCAGTGTTTGGCTATCTCTATTTGCTGGGCTTTGTGGAAGAATAGGAATGATTTGATTTGGAAGGGTCTTCAGCATTCAGCTCACGCTATACTCTCTCTAGCCCGTTCGATGTTGAGGAATTGGAATAGCACTAGGAGAAGCCAATCTGCAGCTGTAACTAACGCCCTTGATACTCCTCAGGTGTGGCATAAACCACCAGCTGGTTTTATTAAAATTAACACTGATGCTGCTATTTTCAAAGAGTCAAAGAAGACTGGTATTGGTTTTGTTGTTCGAAACAGTAATGGTATTTGTATAGCAGCTGGTAGTAATATCTTTCCGGGAGTTTTGAATCTGTTAACAGCAGAGGTTATGGGTATTCGTGAAGCATTAAGCTGGTTAAAATGAAAAATTTATACTCGGTTATCATTGAATCAGATTCGCAATTAGTTATTTAGAGTCTTTTATCAAATAGTCGCAATCGGTCGGAAGTGAATTTTATTGTTAATGATTGCTTATTTCTTAGTAATTCCATAAATGATGTTCATTTTGGGTTTTGTAAAAGATCTGCAAACTGTGCTGCGCACACTCTTGCGAGAAATGCTAATTCGACGTCAGGTCTTGTTTATTGGAATTTATCATTCTCTGTTTGTATTTCTTCTGCTTTAGCAGCGGACAATTGCTTTTAATAAAGCGTTCTCTATTTGATTTATAAAAAAAACTTTGAGCTTAAACTAGTAATTAAATTTTGTTTTACTTTAATTTAACATAACTTCAAAACAATAAATTAAATCTGAATTAATGAAATTTTAAATTAAAGTCAAACTTAAAATTCAATTTGAACTGTCCAAAGTCCCGTCGTCCAACGCTAGGCTCCACTCACACCTCGACACATTTGCAGGTTTCGAGACAACAACACGTAATTTAAATGGTGCCGTTCTGATTCATACCTGTAACGTGCGTTCCTGAGGTAGGGCACCGAAATCACAAGATAAGAGATAATATAAGTTAATACATGCAGGAAAGAATCGTGGATGAATCTTGAATCCTCAGATACTTTAAGGCAAATCTGGTTTTTGCTTCCTAAGATAAATAGGTAAGCCTGAGCACTCACAATCATGTGACCTCCTAACTCTGCACAGCCTCACGTGCCTAGAAAACCAACTCTGTCCATTACTGATTAGAATATAGCAGGGAAAAACTAAATCAGATATGGACCTGGACATAACTAGTGCTAGACATGTAATTCCTTTGATTAAAAGAATTAAAAGGCATCTATTTGAATTCAGGGGTTGGCGTAAGTGGTACATACCTTCGTCGTTTAATCACGAGGTCGAGGGTTCGATTCTTGAGAATGCAACAAACTTCTGGACTAGCGGTAGCCCTCCTTGATTTGAGATGTTTCCGCCGCGGAGAGATTAGTTGTTTTGGTGGGTAGGGGTATTCGGAATAATTTTCTATAAAGTTTGGTTGGGTCGATCGCGCTAGGCCCAAGCCCAAACTTAAAAAGGCACATGGGTCGATCGGCCCATTCCTCCAAGATGACCTAATTCCTACAGGTATTTACTATATAAACTCATTATCTCTCCATAATAGAGGTACGACTCCAGAACCCTATTTTTCTCTTCAGAAAACTACTAAAACCCTCACAGAAAAACTGACTTGATCGTCGGAGGGGCACCAATTTTTATCATATGATAATCAATCTCAAAAAGCAATAGAAAGTTTAACGACCATAGATTGCAAACTTTCATCCATTGGCTTCTCAAGAAATTGCCTGATTTGTCCCATTTCATCAATCTTCAATAATCCAAAATCAGAGGCACGACTGCAGTTATTAGGGGAAATTCAGTGAGTATATAAATATTTCAATTAATTTTTGCTTCAGGTGAGGCTATAATAGATCTAGCCTAAAGGCACACGTCATTTGAGGACTTAAAATGTAAGAAGATTTTTTTTCCCCATGAATTAGTTACCTATAATCTACTGGGAGACATGACACAGATATGTCAGCCCTTGAGTCCATATGCTTCTGCAAATAGTTATTCCATTTTATGAGGAAAGGACAAGGAGAAGACAAAGGAAAGCTAACTGCAGTAGAAAACGACTTAGCCAAGTGAAATAGAAGGATCAATTATGCTTCAACCTGCACAAAGTCCATGTAATCCATTCGATACAGATGATCACCAGACAATATCAGAATGTTTTCAATTTGTCTATGTTTCGCATCCTGCAAAGTTATCATGGATTTCTTATTTGAAGTTCATAAAGATCATACAGGGCTCCTATTCGGCTAAGATAATCTGACATTATTTGATCATGCAGGCATTCCAAGGTGAAGTTAAATTTGGAAATTGAAAAATATTTTCTATACCTCAAACAACCAGGTAAATTGTCTCACAACATCTGCGGTACTGTTGAGACTAGATTTCAGCAGAAATATAGCAAGAAGAGGCGGGATACGAAATGTAGCAATACAGGCAATATGTGAGGGGTTGTGAGGGTAAAATGGGGAATGAGAGGGAGAGATGAGTCATGTGGGAGTTAGTTAGGAGGAGGGAATATAAGATTGTTAGGGGAAGAATGATTGGCATTCAGTTATGATATAAGGATTGGTAATTGTACGGAGGTTCAACTAGCCCTCTAAGTCTAGCTAGGGAATGATAGTTTCCGGCAACTCATTCATTTCCATTTCATCCTTGTTCCTGTTCTATTGCTGTTGTGTGATTGTTTGAAGTGCAGGTTTTTGTGGTATGAGTTGATTTACTTTTAGAGCAGGTGGACTCTAACAAATTGGTATCAGAGCGAGGCTATGATAGGGAATGGTATTTACGAGGATGGAAGCTAGAGTTGATAACGTAGAAAAAGAGATGTTGAGGATAGTTGAGGATTTTGCGGGAGTTGAAGCTAAGTTTGATAAGGTGGCAGGAGACATTGCATCTATATTCGAAATTTTAAGGAGAACGGAAAATAAAGGGAAAGCTAAGGAAGTCGTCGGGGAAGTAGAAGAAATTTCTACACAAAAATTCGAGGGTGAGACATCGGTTCAACCTGAACCGACACGAGGGGATAAGAGCCATCGAAAACTGGAAATTCCTCTGTTCTACGTAGAGGATCCGTTTGGCTGGATTTTTCGAGTAGAGCGATACTTTGAGCTGAATGGAGTGTCACCAGATCGGTGGTTACAAGCAGCAGCGGTTTGCATGGAAGGAGATGCCCTAAGTTGGTATCAGTGGAGACAAAATTAGTCGCCGGTAGTTGAGTGGCAAACGTTTAAGAGCGCGGTGATCAGAAGGTTTGGCAGTACCAAGGTGGGAAATCCATTAGCAGAGTTGTTGAAGATTCAGCAGACAGGGAAGGTGGCTGACTACAATCAGAGGTTCGAAGTTGTAACGTCAATGTTAAGAGAGGTTTCAGTAGAGGTGGTGACGACGGCGTACGTGAATGGCTTGAAGGAGGATATAAGAGCTGAGATTTTGATGGTCCAACCCGAGTCATTGGTCCAATTGATGGAGCTGGCCTAGATGACGGAAGGCCGAAACTAGGCCTTGTTAGAACAGTCTTCCAGAAGCAACAAAAACCCGAAATTCTTAGGAGGGTCAGGATGGTCGAGTTCTCAAAATTGGGGCGTGAAGGGAACTTTCTCGGCTAGCCCTAATCCGACAATCGCCCCTTGGATCCCTAATCACAAGTTCACCGAAGAAGGGAAGACATCGACTTCGGCAGTGAGCTCCAACACCAGAACTGTTCCAGTACAAGGCAGATCACCGAAGCAGTAGGGGTCTAGTTCAACTAGCGATGGCCGAATGGTCTTCCGAAGAGAACATTCTTTTCCTTTCAAGCGACTGACGACGGAAGA
>JAOTAW010067136.1:0-12096 GCA_025629945.1 Erythroxylum savannarum
GAAAACCGGGAATGTCATGTATGCATGTACAGTTATTTCATGTGCACAAACTCTCTGTTTACCAATACTAGTATGCAAGAACAGTCCTAGTTAATCCCAATCCATCTCATCCTATGCCAATTTACTATTCTACCCTTCCTAGTGAGGGTGGGATGTTACAACCTATATCTTATAATAGGAGATAATATTTGGCACCATATCCAAAAAATAAAGAAAACAAAGAGGTTATAAGGAATGTTCCATATTCTAGTGCAGTTGGTAGCTTGATGTATGCTCGGGTAAGTACTAGGTGGGACATTACATTTACTATTAAACTGTTTGGTCAATATCTGGTTAACCCACGTATAGACCATTGAAATGTAGTCAAGTGAGTGTTGAGATACTAAAGGGAATCAAGGATTATATGTTAACATATAATAAAGTCAACAAACTAAACCTTGTAGGGAATTCAGATTCAGATTTTACCTATGTGTCCTGATGATCGAAAGTTCACTTAAGGTTATAGTTTAAGTTTGCAGATGGTACAATGTCGTGGAAGAGTGTCAATTAGACACAGGTGATTTCGTCGACCATGCATGCAAAGTGTATGCTATGAGGTTGCTTTACAGACGGTTTGACTTAGAAACATGATTTTTGAGTTGTTTGTGGTTGATTCAGTGGCTAGACCCATTTGGTTGTACTGTGATAATTTTGTTGTTGTATTGTTTAGTAATAACATTGAATATCACAGGGTATTAGTAATTTGAGGTCAATTATTTGACCATGAAGGAGTTAATGCGAAAAGGTAACATTAAGGTTTGGAGCATTTAAGGATTAAGGAAATGTTAGTCGGTCCTTTAACTAAAGGATTTCGCCCACAAGTATACAATATGGGTGTTTTGAAGTCCTTAGACATTGTTACTTAGAGAATCGTTATGTTTTCTCCATGTGCATTTGTACATTTATACATTTGATGTATTACAGAGGTATGATGGTTTATCGATAAAGAAGATCATTGTTTATCCTTAGTAATACGTGTTATCATACATTGTCATAATACGTATAAAAGTTTTAAGATTTGCGTCAATCTTAAGCATTTGAAGGTCATTAGGCATATATACAGATTGACCTTGAGCCTATGTCATTTAGACGTATACAGTTTTATACGGATATCCATAAAGTTTGGCTTGACATAGGGGATATAAGTTTTAATCCCATAAAAGTTCTCTAATGCAGTTTAGCATTCAGTTGGAGAACATAAAGGTTTCCTTTAATGTAGTTTAGTATTTGGTAAGAGGAAAGAAGTTTTTTTTAATGTTATTTAGTATATACGGTTTAGCATAAAGTTGGAGAAATCGAGATCTACAAATGAAGATGATATAATTTATATTATAAAGGTATCATCCTAGTTTACCACACTTCATTTTCCCATTCATGTTAGTGAGTTATTAGGCATTGGATCTGTGTATCACATGACATATGCATTTGATACTTTTTGGTATCGAAATCCTTGTAGGACGGAATGATGGACTTTCGTTATCTTTGGATCAAATGCTTTGTTTTTAAACTTAGACGAATAATACAGTAGCGTAGCTTAACCGAGTTTTCAAACTATTTTTAACTTGAGTCAATAATTCAATTAAGTATTGTCCAAGGGGGAGAATGTTAGAGAATTTTAACTTTTCCCATAAAGTTGGACAATATTTAAGTGCATTTTTTGGTTTTTCATTAACTTATCTTTAAGTTACGTAATTTGATCAAGATAAAGCTAATAAAGTGGCTCAATAAATGATCTAAATCAATGAGTCGAAGTCCAGGTGGAAAATAAATCCCGGTCAGTATAGACCGTACCCATATTAGGCCTGTTATGGGAAGTCTGATATAGAAGCTATATATAAAGGTTAAGGTCTCCTGCAGTTGTTCATGTTATTCGTAAGCACAAGGATTCTCTGACCTATTAAGAGAACTTACGTTATGAGAAAACTGTAGAAAGACGTTGACCGCATCTTGGTGAAAAGTTCCCGTGAAGACAGCGGTGGATTCGCCCTCGTTTTGGCTTCGGAAAGCTTGTTGAAAGTTATGGAACCGAAATAAGGTATTTTCTGCATTTCTTTGTTTCTTGCCCTTTCACATTCAATCGGAATACGTAACTAAGGTATCGTTACATGTTACATGCTTCTCCTTTTTGGACCTTCTCTTTTGAATTCCAATGATTTACTTCTTCTTTGTCTATTCTGCTTCTCTTTTATTCTCCTTTTCCCCTATTCTCGTGCTACTTAGTTCAACTTGCCTCTTATTTTCCTTTTGCGAGAGGGCTTCCTTTTAATTTTGCTTTGTTTATAAGATGCTTTTGAATCGAACAATATTAGAGCATAGAATTACTAGCTCACTAGTGTTAGGTTACAATTTGTTTAGTAGTCACATTGTGCAATCTTTTGCAAATTGAGGGATATTAGAATTTTTAATATGGGTAGAGTGTAGAGGCCATTAATAAGAATTGGGCTTGGGTCAATTATTGTCAAAATGATTAGAACTAGTTATTTGGATAGTTGACTCTTACCACTTATAAATCCTGTAACATTTTCATGTTTAGTCAATATGAGATAGTCTAACAAAAGATATCATAGTTTGTTGGTAATTTCAAGTTTGTGACGTATTTGATATTTTAGCTTTGGTGGCTGTTTAATATACTATGAAGGATCAATTTGTTGTAATAAAGGATTGGTTGTTACTTGGACCGGTAAGCCTAGTTGAGTTGTTCATGATTGCATGCCTTTGTTGCTCGAGTGACTATAAGATTTGGTAGAGAAGCTACCTGATTTCATATTTTGAATTTTCTTTTTGTGTAGACGGGTCAGTAATGCTTACTATTTTTAGCCTTTTGATGGTTTCATGTTGATGGTCTTAAGCACATGATGTTCATCTTCTTATTTCTTATCGGCTTGCTTTGACTTTTCTTTCTTCATACATTTTGCTCGCTTCGTATATTTTGATTAGTTACTCTGTCTGATTGACTGAGACTTTTCTTATTTAATTTGTTTTCATATTGGTTTTATCTGATCCATTTCATGAGGTGAAGAGAACAAGGGACAAGAACAAAGGTGTATATCCTTATCCTTATCTTTGCTATTATGGTAGAAACTTTTCAGTATTTGGTTGTTGGAGATTCTGTTTTGAGGATTGTATAAAAACTAATTATAATTATAGTTATTCTTGTATAAAATTTGAATTGTTATTTAGATAACTTTCGTCTTTGTAGTGCCTCTTCATCTTATAGTATCTGTTGCTCATTGAAAAAAGTTAACAAGTTTTGTATTTCTACTACCTCTTCATTTTATAGTTTCTCGTGCTTAACAAGAAAAAGTTTGGGTCTACAAGAAACTCCAGTAATGGAGTGAACGATCGGAGAAGAGAATGAGAAATTGGTTGCTCTTCGTAGATGTGTATTCAATGCTATACATGGTTTATATATACATGTTGGGTTTATTTCTCTCTATAACAGACTGAATCATTACTCGACAAAAAAAGTAAAGCTGTACAAATAAAGGTGTGTTGTGGTGTCCTGTGTCTGTTGGCTGTGCAGATGATGGTGTGCTGTGGTGCACTGTGTCTGTTTCTATTTTCATGCGTTGTTCCTTTATGCTCTGTCCTTTATACTATGTCTTTGCTTTGTATTTGTTCCATGTGCAATGGCTTTTGGATCTGAAGCCCATTGGATCATATATTCTAACACCTCCTCCTCAAGTTGGATCATCAATGAGACCCAACTTGGAAATGTGGTTCGAAAAATGTAGTGCAGTGAGAGACTTTGTGAAGCTGTCGGCAAGTTGATGTTGCGATGGTAAGTGATGTGTTAGTATGAAGCCATCCTTGACAGCATTTCTAACCAAGTGACAATCAATCTCCACGTGTTTTTTCCTTTCATGAAAGACTGGATTTTCGGATATATGTATGGCTGCCATGTTATCGCAATAAAATGGGATAGGTAGTCTTGGTTTTACCTGCAGATCTTGTAGAACATACGAAATCCACCGTAACTCGCATAAAGTACTTGCCATGCTCCGATATTCAGCTTCGGCGGATGAGCGACTGACTGTGTGTTGTTTCTTGGTCTTCCATGATATCGGGGCATATCCGTAGAAGATGCAATAGCCAGTTAATGACTTGCGAGAATACGCACAACCAGCCCAATCAGAATCAGAATAAGCCTTAAGTTCTGGATTTGTTTGGACTGGGTAAAATAGTTTTTTCTTTACTGACCCGTTCAAGTATCGTAATACATGCACCATAGCGTTCCAATGAGGCTGTTTTGGTGCGGTGTTGAATTGACTTAGTTGTTGGACAACATAGGTGATATCCGAGCGTGTAAAATTCAGGTATAACAATTGTCCCACAATTCTCCTGTATTTTTCAGGATTGGGCAAAAGAGCTCCGTCATCGATGGATAACTTGGTGCCTTGTGGAATGGGCACGACAGCTGTTTTTAAGTCACCACATCTAGCATCTCGAATGATCTCCTTGATGTACTTTGATTGGGACAAAAACATCCCTCCATCGAACCTTGCAATTTTGATTCCGACGAAAAATTTTCCACTGCCCAAGTCCTTGATTGTGAATTTGTCGTGTAGATGCAGTTTAATCAACCTGATGATATCCTCATCTGGTCCAACCAATAGCAAGTCATCTACATAAATTACGATTGAGATAAAGGAATCATGGTTACCTCTCGTAAACAAACAGTTTTCTGCTTCAGATTGTAGGAAGCCGATATCCTTAAGCGTTGTGGTTAGCTCTTTGTTCCATTGGCGCCCAGCTTGTTTTAGGTCGTACAAGGATTTGTGGAGTTTGCAAGCTTTCCCTTCTGGTGCTCGATAACCTTGTGGAGGTTTAATGTATATATCTTCCTCTATGGACCCATGAAGGTATGCATTGTTGATGTCGCAATGTTCAACGGACCAGTTTTGTGCGGCCGCCATGGCTAATAGTGTCTGAATAGTTGTCACCTTTGGTACCGGAGAAAAAACCTCCAAATAATCAACTCCAGCACGTTGATTAAATCCCTTGGCGACAAGCCGGGCTTTTCTTCTGTCTATTGTCCCATCAGGATTTCTTTTTATCTTATAGATCCATTTGGTTTCAAATGCCTTCTTTCCTCGTGGAAGATCAACGACGGACCATGTTGAATTATCTTTCAGCACGTCTAACTCACAAATCATAGATTCCACCCATAACGGGTCATCTTTGGCAGTTTCATATGACAACGGTTCATGGTCAGTTGATACATTTGCCATAAAGGTAAGGAACGATCGAGAGAAAGTGATATCAGGGAATGTATTGTTGTGGGAACAGACCTGGACTGATGACGTTGTAGCGGTCGGTGTAAAGGCAGCGGAGATATTTGTGACATAATCATCCAAGTATTTTGGTCGGGGTCGGTTTCGTTGGCTTCTGCGTTGGGTGAGCTGCTGTCTGGTGTGAGGTTGAGTTGGTGATGGTGGCGGTAAATGGGTGCTGGGGTCTTGAGGTATGTCGGGTAGGTTAAGGTGTTGGTCTTGCTTCATGTGTATTAATGGGTTTGGTGAGTGTAATGGTCTTCCTTGCAGATCAGGATGGTTGCTATTGGTCATTTGGTTTTGTGTGTCAGAAATGGGTTCTAGGTGGGAGTCATTATTTGGCCCAAAGTTGAACATGGGTAAGTCTCTGGGATGGTCTTGTGTCTCGGTGGTTTTTGTCTTGTATGGGTATATTTCCTCATGAAAAAATACATCTCTTGAGATAAGTACTTGGTTTGTTTGCAGGTCAAATAATTTGTATGCTTTTCGGCCAGACACGTATCCTAGAAACAAGCACTTGTGAGCTCTGGGTTCTAATTTTTCTTTGAAGGGCTTAGTGTTTGTTGCATAGCATAGACATCCGAATGTCCTTAACGCCTCATAACTGGGTGGTTTGTTGTATAATTTTTCATATGGTGTTTTCCAACCTATGGTTTTTGATGGTAGGCGGTTTATAATAAATGTGGATGTTAGGATGGCTTCCCCCCAAAAGCTTGTTGGTAAATTGGCTTGAAACATTAGAGCCCTTGTGATTTGAAGCAAATGCTTGTGTTTACGTTCCACAATACTGTTTTGTTGCGGTGTATATGGACAAGTTCGTTGGTGTTGTATGCCTTTACTTTGGAATAAATCGGTACAATTTTTATTTACAAATTCGGTACTGTTGTCTGTACAAACATATAGGACAGGTAATGAAAAATGGTTTTGGATCATTTGTAAGAAAACCTTAAGTAACTCGTGAACTTGGTTCTTGCTACTTGTTAAGTAAGTCCACGTTGCACGAGAATACTCATTGACAATGGTGAGAAATTTTTTTGACCCATTTATGTTTGGGGTCTTATATGGTCCCCACAAGTCTAAATGTAAAAGCTCAAAAGGATTTTTTGCCGTAATTTCATGTTTTGGGAAGGATTTTCGTTGTTGCTTAGCTAATGGGCAAATTTCACATGAATGATTTTTTGGAGTTTTCCCGGATAAAATAGGTAAATGCGATAACTTGTTTCTAGATACGTGTCCAAGTCTAAAATGACACAAATCAAAGTCATTGGATACATTGTAAGCTACGACATTGTTTAGGTAAAATTGGAGTGATGGACCTTGGAGTGTTTTTTTGGGGAGAAAATGTCTTGGAGTCAACTTGTAGATACCGCCCGCTGCCTCACAAATCGCTACAACGTAATTAGTCGTCGGGTCCTGCAAAAACACTGTATCAGCAATAAAAATGGCAGCTAATTTATTTTGTGTAGCGATTTTATGAACGGATAAAAGGTTGTGGTGAAATGTAGGTATACACAAAACATTTTTAAGGTTCAAAGATGGTGATACTGTGACATCTCCTACATGTGTGACAGATCTACTAGTTCCATCAGGTAATGTAACATGATTTATTTCATCATTTTCGGACAGATTTTTAAGAGAATTGGGGTTTACACACATGTGGGTAGAAGCACCTGAATCGACTATCCATGAAACGTTGTCATATTCTTTACTATCAACTATGAGCGAGTTATGAGGGATACCTGAAAAGCTGTTATACGCGCCCTGATTGGCTTCCATATACTTTTACCTTTGACAAACTTCATGAGTTCTTGGACTTGCTTAGCAAGAGATTCGACATCAACCAGTGGGTTCTCCTCCATTTTCGACGGTCCCTTTGCCTCCCCTATAAATCCTTCTACTATTGCTGCTGCAAAATTCTGTTTCCTTTTCTTCTTTTGTAACTCCTTGTACCACTCTGGTATACCGTGCAGCTGAAAGCATGTTTCCCTTAGGTGTCCTTTTTCATGGCAATAGTCACAGTGTTTTTCGTCCATTCTTCCACCAGTCTTCCTGTTTAACCCTTCCCTGCTATAACTCTGTTTTCTAACAGTCCCATTGTTAGCCGATAACGCTATACCCATCTGTCCTATTCCGTTGGAATCAACACAAACAGATTTTTGTTTTTCAATGGTCAAAATCATAGAATACGCCTTACTGACCTGTGGCAACGGATCTAACAACATAATTTGGCTAACTACATTAGCATATTCCTCCCTTAATCCTAGCAGAAAAGTTGTCAACTTGTTGTCATTCACCACATCAGTGTTATGTTTAAATGCATCACACACGCAAGTTTTCATAGGTCTTAGACAATCCATGTCATTCCACAATTTCTTCAACCTCGTGAAATAAGTCTTAACGGAATTGTTACCTTGACGGAGATTTTTTATCTCCTGCCTTAGCTGGTATAAGTGAGGCCCGCTACTCTCTCGTAACGTCCCTTAAGCTCGTCCCATAGGTCCTTTGCGGTGGTTACCACTAAGAATGAGTAGGCGATTTCCTTCGTAAGGGTGTTAAAAATCCAGGCGATGACCATGTTATCAGCGGTCACCCATTTTCTCGCCTTTGCTTCATCGGAGATGGGTTTCGCCAACTCTCCGGTGACAAATCCTAATTTGTTTTTAGCCCTCAATGAAATTATCATCGACCGACTCCAGGATAAATAGTTGTTTCCATCCAGTGGTGTGTTGACCAAGATACTTCCTGGGTTTTCCGCTGGAGAAATGTTGTACGATTCAGCTTTGATGTCAAGGTAAGTTTGATTGTCACTTGTTTCGCCGGTTACTTCTGAATCTTTGGTCATTTTGAGTTACTTTTGGATTTTTGGGGGTATAGGTTCGAGAGCCACAAGGCTTTGATACCATGCAAGAAACTCCAGTAATGGAGTGAATGATCGGAGAAGAGAATGAAAATTTGGTTGCTCTTCGTAGATATGTATTCAATGCTGTACATGGTTTATATATACATGTTGGGTTTATTTCTCTCTATAACAGACTGAATCATTACTCGACAAAAAAGTAAAACTGTACAAATAAAGGTGTGCTGTGGTGTCCTGTGTCTGTTGGCTGTGCAGATGATGGTGTGTTGTGGTGCACTGTGTCTGCTGCTATTTTCATGCGTTGTTCCTTTATGCTCTGTCTTTGCTTTGTATTTGTTTCATGTGCAATGGTTTTTGGATCTAATTGTGATTGCAAGCGTCGCACTCTGTGTTCATCAAGAATGGTACAAGATGATACTGGAAAACTTGTAATTCTAATTCCTTTAACTTTTTATGAATGATGGATGGGATTGTGTAACCTATTGTACATAGTGTAGGTATCATGGTGTCGATGCCAATTGAATACTAATACTTGATTTGATTTGCCGTGTGAATAGGAAATTGTGTTACGGTCTGATCTAATTGCAAGGTATGAGACTTGAATCTCATATTGGTTAAATACAAAATTGATATGGAATTTATAAAGACTTTGGGCTCTCTACCCTCATAAGCTAGCTTTTGGGGTGTGGCTCTCCTAAAGTCCTTATCAATTGGTATCAGAGCCGGACCTTGGAGTGGTGGCCTGGGAGTGCCAGCCGTGACCAACGTGGCCGTGACCAACAAGGATCTCATAGTAGTGGCCCATGGAGTGGTGACCTGAAAGTGTCAACCGTGACCAACATGGCCGTGACCAATGAGGACATTGGTCCTTATGAGGGGACGAATGTTACGGTCTGATCTAATTGCAAGGTATGAGACTTGAATCCCATATTGGTTAAATACAAAATTGATATAGAATTTATAAGAACTTTGAGCTCTCTACCCTCATAAGTTAGCTTTTGGGGTGTGGCTCTCCTAAAGTCCTTATCAAATTGTAAATGATATAATATTGTCTTCATCATTGTGCATTTCTGCAACTGGGAAGGGGTTTTCCAAGTTGAATATGGTCAGTTTGGACAAAACTCGTGAGTTTAGTAAAAGATCATAGGTTCATAACTTTTAGCGAATGACTAAGGGTAACTCTCAAAGAAAAGATCATAGGTTCTCTTATGAATTAAAAAGAGAGTGGAGTCCCAAAGAAAATAAACATGTTTAGAATCATTTTGACGAATAATTATGTTTGAGTTTAAAAACGAAATAGGTGGAGTCAAATTAAACATCCTAAGGGTTAAAAATGTGTTATAGCAAAAAAAAAATCATAATTTTGGAAAAAAGGAACTTCTGTGATATAATTTTGTTGATTAGTAAACCCCCAGCTAATTCCATTACTTTTCTATATATATATCTATCTATATAAACAAATATAAAGTTAATTATAAAAATTTCAAATTTTTATAATTAATTTGAATTAAGAATTAATTTTAAAATATTTTAATTTTTATAAAATAATTATGGTGAAATTTTTTATTAGTAACATGTATATTATGTTTTGAACTAGATAAATTTCAATTAATAATACCCGTGATATTAGTTGAAGTAATTAATTACATCAGAACTGATAATAGAAATTTTAATTATAAATTATTTTATAAAAAATTCAAAATTCAAAATTCAAAATTCAAAATTATACAACTTGTTAAGCCAATTCAGCAACTTTTTCATGGCGCAATGAATAGCAAAGTATTTATTTATATTTTCTCCCTTAGTACAAGTTTATTTATATTTTCTCCCTAAATACAAGTTTATACCTCTGACATTGCCGACATCCATCCCCTTCCGGGCAACGGGTATGAAAAAAGACAAAAAAGCCGCCCGCGTAACTTCCGGGTATTTTCCAGTGAGCTGCACCAAAAACCCCCCAAGTGACTATGCTAGGCACGCCAATGACATCTATCCTTTCTTTATCTACTTAAAATCTTGTCTGCCAATAACGAGGCAACACGTATGGACAAAAAATGACCCGTGATATTTTTTTAAGCCAAAAATGCGATAAAAGTCGCCAGCGTAAGCTCCAGGTATTTTCGACCCAGCTGCCCCCAAAAGACATATTTGAAAGCACCCCACGCCAAACTCATCTAGTGTCTACTTCTGTTGTTTGCAGCTTAATGTCTTTCACCTTCACCGATTTCCTTTTCAATTGATTCTTTCAATCCCATGGCCACCCTGCAGTGGAAACACCATGTACTTATCAGCTTCAGAGGTGAAGACACTCGTTATAACTTCGTCTGTCATCTTCACGATGCTCTTTGTCGTAAAGGCCTCAACACTTTTGTGGACAATCAACTTCGAAGAGGGGAGGAAATCAACACTGCGCTTCTTCAAGCTATACAAGATTCAAAAGTTGCTCTCATTATTTTCTCTGAAAACTATGCTTCTTCCAGCTGGTGTTTGGATGAACTTCTGAAGATCATTGAATGCCATGAGACCCATAATCAGATTGTTATACCTGTGTTCTATCGTGTTAATCCATCCGATGTTCGGAAACAAAATGGGAGTTTTGAAGAATCATTTGCGAAACACATTGAAAATCCCAGGTACTCCAACAAGATCCAAAAGTGGAGGGATGCCTTAACCAAAGCAGCCAACATATCTGGGAGGGATTCCAACGCCATCAGGTAACGTTCGTGTTTTTGACCTCGTATGAAACAACGATGACGATTTTCCGATTCTCTCAAAATCAATTTTCAATTTTTCAGGGAAGATAATAAACTGATTGATCAAATTGTCAGAGACGTTTCAGAGAAATTGAAATATCTCTATCCCTGCAGTTTAGAGGACTTAGTGGGCATGGATTCAAAGATTAATCAAGTGAAAAAATTACTAGCTACTGGATCATCAGATGTTCGCATGTTAGGAATCTGGGGTATGGGTGGTGGGTGGTTCAGGCAAAACAACTCTTGCTGAAGCGATTTTTGATGAGGTTTCGAGTGAATTTCAGGGCCGTTGTTTTGTTAGAAATGTTAGAGAAGTATCGAAGGAAGGCATACCGAAGTTGTTACAACATCTTATTTCGGAACTATTGGAGGACAGAGACGTGAAAATTTATACAAAAACTGTTGGACGCTTTTTACGTGAAAGGTTGAAAAGCAAAAGGGTGTTCGTTGTTTTTGATGATGTCAGTGATTTATCTCAGTTGAATGATTTAACTGGAAATCAAAGCTGGTTTGGTGGAGGAAGTAATATCATCATAACGAGTAGAGATAAACACGTATTCGAAGGGATCAAGGGCATTAATATACACGAAGTTGAAGCATTATCTGGCACCGATTCTCATCAACTTTTCGTGAAGAATGCCCATCCTTCGCAAGATCATATCCCGTTGATAGATAAGTTTCTTAATTATGCCAGAGGTAACCCTTTAGCTATCAAAGTTTTGGGCTCCTCTGTTTGTGGAAAAGAGGTGAAGATATGGAGAGACGCATTGAAGAAATTATCAAAATGCCCTAACAAGGACATCCAAAATGTGCTGAAACTTAGTTATGATGGATTAGATGTAGAAGAGCAGGCTATCTTTCTTGATATTGCATGTTTCTTTAAAGGTGAGAATATAGACGAGGCAAAAAGAGTATTTAGCAGTTGTGAACTCTCAGCAGATGTTGGACTAAGCGTTCTTGTTGACAAATCTCTGGTGACTATTTCTGAAAATGGTGTATTATATATGCATGATCTGTTACAAGAAATGGGCAGAGAAATTGTTCATCAAGAATCGAATGACCCTAGACGCCGCAGCAGATTATGGGATGCTGAAGAAATTCGACGCGTGTTTAAAGAAAATGAAGTAAGATTTAAAGCATAAAATTATATACATAAAATATTACGAATTAATTC
>JAOTAW010067146.1:0-12094 GCA_025629945.1 Erythroxylum savannarum
CTTGGCAAATCTGGAAAATTTTGCAGCAACATGATCTTGAGTATGCTCCAATGTGTTGGCTATAATTGCTTCTATTGTCACTCAATTGAAATGATTTTTAGTTTAAATGAAACTAGAGAAATTTGGCTACATTTCTTGTGAAGACTTTCAATGTAAATTGTGTCTTTAAGAGTCCCATATCTTGACATGAATTGATAAAGTTGAGTGCAGCAAAAGTTAGAGGTGAAGATGTGAATGAGTTGGGATTTGGTTGTTAATAAAGTATACATTTGGTTTAAATGATTTTGGAGTGAAAATTGCTTAAGAATAGGTGATTTGGGGATGCTTAAGAGTATATGGAAGGTTACAATGGGTTTAGGACCTTTTGGAGGAGGTTTAGAGGTGAAAATTTCGTGTAACCCGTAGGTTACACGGTCTGCCTGTGTAAATTTACACGGGCCGTGTAATTTCCAGCGCAGGGGACACTTTTCACCCGTAGGTTACACAGCCTGACCGTGTAAATTCACACAGTCTGTGTGTTTTGACCCTCTTAACGACATAATTGGAATTTTTGGTCTTCATTAAAGTTGTATACCTAGATGTCTTCTTTCCCACCGTCCAAAAATGAAGTCAATCCTACATCTATATTGAGAGATATGGAGTTTGCGCCAACGTATGTTCACTTGGAGTAAAGTTATGAACATGGTTGCTTCTTTTGATTATAACTCCTTCTCTAGACCTCTAAATGACTTGGTTCTTGAAGAAATGGATTCCTAACACATTTTACTTCATCTTGATGAAACATTGTATTAATTGGTGTTAAATTGAAAGAGAATGATCAAATGTAAGTGTGGGAGTCTGTTGGAACCATGCAAATGAGATGATTTTTCTTTTGACATAAACTAGAGACATAGGGCTACAAATCATATGAAGAAGTGGTATTTTGATTCAGTCTTTAAGATGCTCAATTTCTAGATGGAATTTGGGTATCGTACATTGGTTTGGCCTAAGAAAAGTCAAAAAGTGTTTAAGGCATATCTTCCTATTTACTGAACCAAATTGAGTGATTTTAGCGTCAATGGATTCATAAGACATAGGGGAACACTTTTCTAGAAGATAGTATGACCAAATTACATCAGTTTCACTTTCTCATTGAACGTGAATAGTAGACCCAAAAGTGCGTTTTGGAAAATTCGGAAAGTGAGTCAATGAGAAAGGAATGGAGATTTTAATGGTTTTAATGAGGCTTAAACCTTAGTATAAGTTATACTTAGATGGGTTTTGATATGAGAATGATTATGTGATGGATTTGACAGAAAAAAATACCCGGGATTGTCATGAACATGCACTGTACATATTCCATATTTGTACATAAATGAATTCCTGTGCATAGTGATTAATGTGTGTGTAATGTGCATATTGCAAAAATTAGATGTGCAGGATAAATGTCCGCATTCAGGCGTTCCCAAAAATTGGAAGCAAATTCTAATCTGGAGCGTACTGTGAGTAGACCGAGATGGTCTCATTTTATTGTTCGTTTTATTTGGATTTTTTGTATTGATTGACTATTGACTGTATGAATGTGATTGATTATGCTGGTTTCCGGACAGAAGGTCCGATGATGTGATTTTTGAATGGAATATTGAAGTGCTACTTGAATGTGAATCGGATGAACTAAGTGTACATAATGTGATTGTTAAATTTGTTCTGAATGCACATTTGCATATGAATGAAAGTGTGATTTCTCAACTTTAATGTTGAATGCCGGACTAAGGTCCGATGATTTGGGAAAATGATTGAATGAGTTTATGCAAATGTGAGTGATGCATTCCATATCATGAATGCATGAAATATAATGGTAGTTGTGACCAGAGTAGCCAACGATCAGAGCTTAAAGCTCAACGAGTGAAAATGAGCTTCGAGCTCAAAAGTGATTCAGAGCCTCAGGCTCAACGTTTAATGAGCCCTATAAGGGACAGTTACTAATGAGCCCTACATGGGACAGTCTAGGTACTCGGTCACAACAAAATAACAAATGGAAAGTGAGTCTCATGTGCACTGCATATGCATAATATGAGTGATTAAAGTGTACTGAATGTGAAGTGTGAAATGTGTAATGATATGAATTATGTGTTTTGTGATTGGGTGAACCATCGATGATGGTCACTCACTGAGTTCGCAAAACTCACCCAAAATTTGCAATTATTTTTCAGGCTTTAAAGAGTACCCCGTTAGACAAACGGGAGTATGCCTACTGCATGCAAGTGAAAGATAGAGGTTGGGATCAGTTCGCGTCTGCATTGTGTCTCTTTATTTTCGCATTGAATTGTATTTTTCTGCAAATTATTGTATTTTGTGTATTTGAGCATATTGGTTGTATATACCTTTCCGATTGGAAAAAAAGTTTTGCAAAAGAAATTGATCAAAGTGTAATATGTTTTATTTCTAGAATGGGCTAATCGAAATTCTGATTTTTAAGAAGGTTGAAAACTTTTGTAAAAAAGTTTCTGAATAAAAGTAGGCTCAAATTCCCAATTATGGATTTTCGCGTACATTCGTTTGAAAAAAATAATAATATATACCGATTTCTGATTGAGTGAGTGCTTTAGCACACCACCCTCGTGGGGCACGGATTCGGATATCACCGTCGATGTCGGGTTCGGGTCGCGCGGAAGTGGGGTGTTACAGTCATGGTGAAAAAGTCTGGGGAGACTGCTGGTGGAGGGAATATGCTCCACAATTGTCGGGCTTTAGGGTAGTCACAGATTACATGTAGTGAAGTTTCTTCTGATAGGCAATAATAGCATGTAGCATCGGTTGTTATCTGTTTTTGAACTCGTTGTTGGTTGGAAAGCAGTCGATCATGTGAGAGGAGCCAGAGGAATGATCGAATTCGTTGAGGGTCCGGCCACTGCTAAATTATCTTCCAATACCCAGTGGTCGAATCCTCGACATGATCCATGATCATGGAATAGGCGGATGAAGTAGTGAACTGTCCATTGTCCGACTTTCCCTATGTTAGCTTATCAGGGCCTAGGTAGGACCTAGGTGGTAATATACCTACTATGGTCATGCAAATCGAAGAAGGAAGAAGATGTTGGAATGCTTCCCATTTCCAAATGCTGACAATGTCCACAACGTGTAGAATGCAGAGATCTATAGTTGCTTGGGGAATAGGAGCCACTGCATAGTGAATAAGAGGACCCCAATCTCCAGCCTAGGGGTCTAACCAGAATCGAGTCCTAGCACCATCGCCAATCTTCTATTTTATACCCTACAAAATATGGTGCCAAGTAGCCTTGATACTCTTCCAAACCATCGAACCACCTGTAGCCACAAGAGAAGATGGGATATTGTTAGCATCAAAATTATACTTGGCAGAGAGGATTCATACCCACAGCGTTTGTGGCTTGGAAACCACTGTCCACCCTAGTTTTATTAATAAGGCATCATTGGTCTCCCGAATTTTCCTGATGCCTAGGCCTCCCTGCTCTTTGGGTTGACAAACTAAGTCCCAATTTACCAAGTTGATCCTTTTAGTGCCCTAATTCGAGCCCTATAGAAACTTGCGTATTAACTTCTCTAATTCGTCACAGAGATTCCGAGGCAGTCGAACCGTCTGCATAGTGTATATGGGAAGCGTTGTGAGGACGGAATGTATCAACGTGATTTGGCCAGCGAACGACAATAGACTGGCTAACCACTCCGAGAGGCGTTGTTGAGCCTTATCAGGAATATGTTTATAGGTCCTTTTAGTAACTCGCTCATACAGAAGGGGCACTCCAAGATAGCGGCCTAAATCATTTATCTGTTTGAATCTCAGTTCGCTGCTTAAATAGTGCGCCCTCAAATGACTGATATTCTTGGAATAATAGCAATGGGAATGAGATCATCTACAAAAAATAAGTGGGAGATCTTGGGCCCGCCTCTACTTAGTTGTATAGGCTTCCATCTGCCTTGGGACACGGAGGTATGTATTAGGTGGCCTAGTCTTTCTATACAGAGTACAAACATATATGGCGATAAAGGATCTCCCTATTGAATGCCTCTAGTGGGTGTGAACACATCGCTGAGTTCGCCATTCCAATTTACTTGCATAGAAACTGAGGAGGGACACTTCATTATCAAATTTAGCATCGAGTCCGGAATTCCAATGCCAATGAGTTTTTCTTTTATAAAATCCCAGGACATCCTATTATAAGTTTTCTTAAGATCCACTTTGATAGCAATCATGCCTTTCTTTCCTGATTTCCTCTTCATTGTATGGATGAATTCTTGGGTAATGATAATATTGTCTGTTATCAGTCGACCTAGTACGAAGCTGCATTGGGTAGGTGCTATGAGGGCATCTAAGTGAGTTTTGAGCTGGTTAACAAGAATTTTGAAAATAGCTTTGTATAATACTGAACATAGAGCTATAGGCCTAAACTAAGTGATCGACGTGAGATCGGGAATCTTTGGAATAAGAATCATGATGGTACAATAAGAAAAGAGTCAAAGCCGGTCCGACTGTGTTCCATTGGTATTGGTAGAATAAGGCGATAAAGCCATCATATCTCGGTACCTTATTAGGCGCCATATCAAAGAACGCGTCCTTAATTTCAGTAGGAGTAATTGGAGTTTGCAAATCGGTTTTGGTCCTGTGAGAGATTGAAGGACAACAACCATTGATAGGAAGGTTCCTAGGTGTATTAATATCTTTCGTGTAAAGTTTCTCTAGGAAATTCTTCACTATCCATTTGAGGCTTTCGGTGTCTGAGCTTACGCACCCATTCTCGTTTTTCAAAGTCTCAATCCTCATTTTTTGTCTTTTGGTAGAAGTGATTGCCTGATAGTACTTCGAGTTTCTGTCTCCCTAGCTTCACCACTGACATCGAGAGCGTTGGTGACAAAACATTTCTTATTGACAAAGGACCTGTTCTAGTTCCGAGCGTAGGTAGTCTCTAGCTCTCTTAAAGAAGTCGAGTCTTTTTCTAAACTGGTTTGAATTCCTTGCAGTCGAGCCATGAGCCATTTTTTCTAATGAAAGATATTGCCAAACGTAATTGAATTCCATTGCTATAATTGTTCTGAGAAATTACAGATCTCTCCGCTAAAATCCGACATGTTTGGAATCCAATTATCCTTAACAATTTGATCAAATCCTTCCTGAGTCAGCCAAGCTGCCTAAAATCTGAACGGCCTAGGGGTTGAATGAAGATTTGTATGCTGGTTAAGCCTAATCAGAAGGGGTCGGTGGTTGGATTTTAAGAAAGTCAGGTGTATAACATTAGCGTAGGGAATGTTGATTTCCATGCATTAGAACAGAAGACTCTGTCTAATCAAGCAAGAATCTGCCCTCTGCGCCAAGTAAACTTTGGCCCTGGGTATCCTAAATCCTGCAGTTGGCAACAATGTAAGCACTCCCGAAACTGAGAATTGACTATTGGGTGCAGTCTAAAGCCTCCACACTTGTCATTGATCTCTAGTTTAGCATTGAAATCTCCACCTATAAGCCAAGGTATAGTCGTGGCCCTAGCAATTTTGCGCAGAGAATTCCATAAGTAGTGTTGTAAGGCATACGTAGGGCTCGCGTAAATGGCTGTGAATGCAAAGGAATTTTGCCCCCATTCAACATGAGTATGTATAAATTGTTGATGGGTAAGCAAAATTCGGACACCAATATTGGCTTTCCAAAGTAACCATATGCCTCCTAAGAATCCTATAGCTTCCAGCCTGAAGTAATGCTCAAAACCTAAGCTTCTAATCACCTTCTGCGCCCGATGTCCACTTATTCTCAGTTCGATTAAAACTAAAAGACTAGGGTGGTGGATCCAGATATAATTTTTCATGATCGGCTTGAGGGTCTTACCTCCAGCCCCCTGGCAATTCCAAATAAATATCGACATAAATAAATGCAGTATAAAGAGTAAACACTATTAAGCATTAGTGTTTACTTGGTTTCCCTCCGAAACCCTACCAGGGGTGATCCTTTGATTTTGTTGACTCTCATCCCTCTGGGAGTCATATATGTCGACTGCAACAACTCCGTTTCAGTATCCGGTGGTCGAGATGGAGGTAGAAGGTGGTCAGTTGGCAGTGGAGGCTCAGTGGTGTTCATACAAACGCCTGTCATCGCTTCTACCATGTCCTCACAGCCCTCACCTTCTTGCATGTCCTCCATGAGTGATTGATCCTAGATGATTACTTCTGCATGGGAAGGAATGGAAATGGCCATGTGTTGGGAGGTAGTTTCCTGAACCTTTGTGGACGACGTCGTTGGGTCCGAGTTGGTTTTATTGGTGGCAGAGTGGGCCCTCGGGGTGGGTTAGACGTGAGCTGACATAAAGGCATAATTTATTTGGGTTTTAGTCTTGCTCGTTCCTTTAGACGTTGATCCGTTTGATCCAGAATCCCTTTTCTTCAATTGATTAGAAGTTGTCTGGTGGAGTTGATGTGGAGTCAGCAGCTGCGAGATCTCCTCTCGATGATGCGTTGCCTCAGACGAAATGTTATCGATTGTTGTTTCCATCAACGCCTCTTCTGACAGTATCGTATACCTCGAGCCTCGCAAGTCCTCATGCTAATCCCTGCCTCTCCTGTCTCGTCCTTGTGCCGTTGTTTGAGCTGGAAGTCGTCGGGTGCGACGCTGTACTTAGGTCAATGGGCCGTAAACTTCCATCCGAGAGGCGACCACCGGCAAGTATGGGAGAGATTTAGGAGCGCTAGTTAGCCCCTTCTCTGTTAAGTCGCCTCCGTTTGCCTGCTGCTCGGTGCGTCTCTTCGAACAGCCCGTAATGCCATGGTCGATTAAACCGCACGAGAAGCAAATCTACGGCAGGCCCTCGTAAGCAACCCTTATAAGTTCTCCATCTAGTTCGACAATTGAGCGAAGAGGGAAGCTTAAATCGATATTAATGGTGACTCTTGCAAACTTTCCACGCTGGGCTTGTTTAGTGTTATCATCAATCTTGACCGTGCGACCAACAATGTTTCCGAGTACGGTGAGGATAGATGGATGATATCGAGCAACCGAGGGTTTTGGGAGCCAAACCCAGGCGACCACGTTCGAGATCTTCCCAGCAAAAGGGCAGAAGTTTGATGACCATGGTTGGACAGACAAGACATGTCTAGAAATCACCCACAGACCTTAGGTAAGAGCCTGCATATAATCAGATTCCTCGACAAAGTTAATCAGGTAAAATTCATGCTCCATATCCACGATTTTCATGGGTCCAGTGAGTTTTCACATTGAATTGAGTTTGGTTTTGAGCATGTGGAAACCCAGTTTTCTACCCAGTAATTTGACCACTACGGCTTTAGCCCATTGATTGTCAAGTTGTCCTCTAAAAGTGTTAGATAATTCAATGCCCATTCCATAATTTCCTTGAACACGGGTGATGTCCCCATATGTGATTTTAATAGACTCCTCTTTAGGCCAAATTAATTCCTTTTCTCCATTACCAAGGCCTGAATTGCCTGTAACTGCAGCATAGTAGCTGGTTGGGTGGGTAGGTGGAATTAAGCGAGTGAGGAGGAGGGTCTTCCTCACGTTCGCGGATTCACACCTTCTTAGCAGTATGGCCAGTGTACGCAGTGGAGTTGACTGTCTTTTGCATATTCTGATATGTTTGTATGTTCTGAGCAGTTGGGTTCCATTTGTCTTTCTCTCTTAGAATTAAGAGTTATTAATTGATGACAACAAGAGATAAATTATTGAGAAGAGGTCCCAATTATAGAAAGGTATCTTTAAGCCATCCACACTCAAACTAATAGTTATTAATTAGTTAGAACAAACGAGAAGCCGAGACTAGGAGAGTTAGATTAAGGAGGATGAGAGAGAGTTAGAGTAAAGGAGGACGAGAAAGATTGGGGTCGTTCGATGATGGGAAAGATTACGACCATTTGATCTTGGATACGTTAGTAATGAGGGCAACCATCATTCGCGCTTAGTATATACTCCCTTCGATTCATAATAAGTGTCGTTTTAGAGAAATGCACACTTATTAAGAAAGTTAATAAAATATCTGATATACCCTTGTTAATTACATGTTAAAGTGCCTTGAAAATATAATATGTGTAATATGTGTAATTAAGATGTGAGAGAAATTAAAGGGTAATTTTGGAAATAAAATTATAAATATGCATAAAAAGTCACAAACAACACTTATTTTGAATAATTAAAATCTCTCTAAAACGACACTTATTATGAATCAGAGGGAGTAGCACTTAGTAAGATTGATGAATCGTTAACTTAAATATCTTTCAAATCACAAAATTAGCTTTTTATTTTTTAAAATTAAAGAGAAGGTTGGTTAACTCCTCCGTGTGTCAGGGAGTTCGATCATGACAAAGTAGACGCCACCTTGTTTTGCAACCTTAATGCTTCCTATCTCAATTCCATACATTCCCGTATCATCAGCTCACAGACTTTCACACATCTCTCTCCCTCTCTCAGAATTTTCTGGTTTCTTTCTCTGTCTTTTTCATAGAAGTGAGTACCCTTTTTGTTATTCTGCTTTATGCCTGCTTGTTACTGAGAAAACGGATTTCTTTTCTCTAGTGAAAGCTTAGACAATTGCTTCGATTTGTCCAGGATTTCGTTGTGTAGGGATTTCCAAAGAGGTTGAAGTATAGGTCTTTGAATGTTTTAGGTTATTTTACACCTGTGCAATTGCTTAATGATTTGATAAATCGTCTGTACGTGATCGCTTTGACAATTTGGAAGTGAAAATTCTCGTGGGGTTTTTGGGTTGACCTCTGTGTCTACCTAGTTCGTTGATATGTGTTTGTTGTTTATCCATATTCGTGGGATTACATCAAATTTTACTGGTGAAATTTTGTTTCGTTTTTTCATTTCAACTGATGGGTATTTTGTTAAAGCTTTCTACTTTTCACGTTTTAGTATAGCAATGGGAAACGCGTCATCGATGCTGACTCAATATGATATAGAGGAAGTTCAAGGACACTGCCATAATCTATGTAAGTTATCTATCCCTCTCCGTTTATTTTAATTTGTCTCTGTTCTCACTTTTGATATTTATGCTCCTTTTTATGTTTTTGGTCTTGTTTATTCTTACACAGTTTATTGGTTTTCGCTCTCAATCTGATCTCTATTTTTCTTTTTGGAATTTCAAATTCAGTTTCCCAGCAAGAGATCGTGTCATTGTATCAGAGGTTTTGCCAGCTAGACCGAAATGCGAAAGGATTTATCTCTGCTGATGAATTCTTATCAGTGCCTGAATTTGCAATGAACCCTCTTTCTCAGGTGGTGATCTTTTGGCTTGAGATTATGCTAAATTGAAAAGTAAAAACTAAATTTGGAAACTTATTTTACTGCTTCTTGCAGAGACTTCTTAAAATGGTAGATGGTTTAAATTTTAAGGACTTCGTTGCCTTCCTGTCTGCTTTTAGTGCAAAGGCAACCACAGAGCAGAAACTAGGACGTAAGCGTTGTCTTGCCACTCCTAATTTTTGGTTTTCTATCACCGTTTTCTGTTTTTGTGGCTTACAGTCTTTATCTACAGAAAACAACCGAATGTTTATGTACCTTTATTTTGCTTAGTATGGATGAGTATCTTGATTCGTTTTCATTCCAAATAAATCGTTCAAATTTTTTGTTTTAAGCTGTTAACTGAGCATGACTTTTATGTTTCCCTGTATTTATTTTGTTTGCAGTTATTTTCAAAGTATATGACTCAGATGGTAATGGAAAAGTGTCTTTCAGTGACATTTTGGAAGTGCTTGAGGACTTATCTGGTTCTTTCATGACTGCTGAACAAAGAGAGGTATCAAAGAAGAACTTCTTTCTTGTTTAACTATTACTAAAGAGGATAAATTGATATTAGCTGATCTTTGTGGAACATTCCATTGGGGTACCAATTGATGAATTCCTTACAAAATTACAAAATACTCTAATTTTGGTGACTTTCACCACTTTGTGGCATTTATAAAATCGTCGTCATTTTGACTGAAATGTGAGATATATGTCACATTCTCTGTACTCTTCCAATGAAAGCATCTTTGTTAGTGTTTCTGCATTTTCCTGTACAATTTGTTTAATTTTCCTTTATTTTTCTGTGGAGATTAATATTCTTTGTTGCTTAGTTTTATTACTATATTCTTTATTAATGAATGGCCTAAAGTTATTACTTTCCCGATCAACTTCAGACTGGCTTAATCATTTGCATTTCATGTTCTTCCTTTTGCAGGAAGTGTTGGGCCAAGTTTTGGAGGAAGCAGGTTACTCGAGGGCATCCTACTTAATGCTAAATGACTTCATCAAGGTACTTAATATATCTTTTTCTTCTGCAAAAGCCATTGTCCTAAAAGACTTACCGCTGAAGTGGGTGGGGTACTTGAGGGGGTTTAATACATATTCGTGGTTCAGTACTTCTCTATCATGGGGCTGTGTTTGAAGTTTGAACCACCCTTATTGTTGCAAACCCCAACATTTGTGCTCCAAGCTATTGAAGAGGAAGACTTGAAGATAGGATTAATAGATCTCCAGTGGTAGTTGTTATATAGTACATGTGTTCCCTTTTGTCTAAACAAGGACTGTAAGGTTCATAAAATGGTACTATCCTTTTGTCTAAATGAGGACTAGAAGGTTCATAAAATGGTATTATCTTAAATATTGCCCATGGGTTGCAGACACTATGAAGCAGCTTTTAGTCTTTGTTTCGCTCCTTTTTGTCTTAGGCAATTGTTCTGCAAGTTAAACATATTATGTTCTCTGCGGTTGTACCGAAGATCCTTCGTAGACGTATAGAAATTGTGCTTTGAAGAAACTGAAGATTAACTTAACTCAGGTAGCTTTGGACCTTAAATGTTTTCAAGTAATAGTGTTGGCTAATTTCGACTACACTTGCAAATGTATCTGCAGGTCTTTGGAAATGCTGGCCTGAAAATGGAGGTCGAAGTTCCAGTCGACTAGGATGACCCTGAGGACATTCCACACGACATCAATGGAGAATCCTTGTCGGAGAAAGACTCCCAAATGCCACATTATACAGAGCCCTTATAGTCGAAGTAGAACATAACCTGTACGAATGCCATCTTCACCTTATATCCCCAGGAAACGTAAAACGTTTTCTATAAGAAACACCTTCAGATTTCTGTAAATACCAAAATAGTTCACCATGTCTTTGCAACGTGAGAAACTCTTAGGAATTATGATTTCGTGTTGACACTAGATCTTTGTGTTGGAAATTGGGAAAGGATTTGATTCTATACGTAGTGGAATAAGAATTAAACTTTTTCGTTCGAAAAGTTAAGACCACTCTAGAATTCAATACTAAGATTAATGCATAATAAGTAAAGAGATAAATTCGACCTTGTTATGTCGTTTGATTTTTTTAATCATTTTTTTTTTCTGTTTTCTTTGAATTGTTTTTGAAACTAGTTCATTGCAACTATTGTAGTCAGCACATGTATCGGGTCTATAATAATATTTACACGAACAAATTGAGAGAATTCTATAAGTAATGTAAACGTCATTACGTAAGAAGTCTTATCTCTTTTAGAGCCTGAACTTATCTACAATAGAGTTTATATTTTTTAATAATTTAATTGAAATAAAATTTTAATTTTAATTAAATTTGAATTTGAATTTGAATTATAATTATAATTAATCTTAATACAAATTAGGGTTAAATAAAGTATAATATCTCATTTTGATCTTTATTTATTAAATATCTCACATTTAATATTAAAGTTTTATAAATTTTACGATCAAATATATCTTTATTATATTACATTTTCTCTTATCAATTGTTCTTCATATGTGAAATGTTAAGTTCTTATATATGTTGTAAATGAATAAATTGTAACATTAAATTATGCTTAAAATTAGATAAATCAAACTCTTTTAATTTATTTTTAACTCTCTAATTAAATAATTTGTATACATAGATTAAAATTGATATCTAATAATGCATAATGACTATTCAAATATTACAAATGTTAAAGTGATTTTGACTAAGTTTTTTATATAAATTTTCTTATAATTTAATCATTTTATCACACAATGTGCTAATTAGACTTATGGCATAGACTTAATATCTATTCTATTTGAGTCTAATCATGTTGATTCTCTATCATTAGTAATCGATTCAATTGATAACATTTGAAAATT
>JAOTAW010067190.1:0-12059 GCA_025629945.1 Erythroxylum savannarum
CTAGTTTGGCAGTCGAGGGAGTCTTATGTTTGGTAACCGTGTATTGATTTCTTCCATACTAGTATATTGATGTAGTTCTCTTTTGTGCCTTTGAGTCTACCAAAAAACTCATCTTTGAAATTATATGCTTGCCTCTTGACTGAAATCTTCAATCCATAGCATAATCATTATGTACAAGAAGGAAATAATCACACTACTTAGTGGTTTATAGTTGTTAAAGCTTTGCAGCAATCCCTTATGCAATTTGTCATTAAATAGCTGTCTTGTTACATGAAAAGTAGTCATCAACTAACCTAATATTGAAAGGCTCATCGTCTTATTCTTTTCTTTTATATCACACTAGAGTACTCTCTTCGTGCTAACCCCATACGTATATATCATTGTGAAAGACCCGGTCAAATTGTCATTTCCCAAAGTGTTCATCGGAGACATGTCACGAAAATTGCAAATCCATTCGATGGGACAGGAATGTTGAATGATTTCGTCTCTTCAACTACAAAAATGTCGTATTAGCACATATTCAAACTTTCAGATTTGTAAAACTGGCAAGGTTTCTCACTTAGTAATCTGACTGTCAAAATCTCGAATTAATTCTAAATTCTATAAACATAAACAAGAAAATACTAGTAATAGCCGTTTCAGATTCTATACATGACTGCCTAAAACTGTTGAAGGATGCGAGCAGGCGAACAATTAAACGAATAAAGTCAAACTAGTGTGGTCTGGATTCATCGTCACGTCTTAGGGTGTTTTTTTCTTTTTCTCCAGAAATTTATCTACTCAATTGTACACCGTCCAAGTTGTTGAAGCTGCCAAAGAATGTGGATATTGACAAGGTCTTAGAGTGGAGATCCAGAATATTATATCCTATGAGACCTTGGGGATCTATCCAAATGTCTATAATTCTACGGATCACACTCAGTAAGAGCCTATAACAGACAGAAGCACCACTACGCTCTAATAATCTATGCTCTACAGGCACATGTTCGCACTATATCTTCTTCACAAATGACCAAACCGTTCTACCTATTTTGCCTGTTGCCACTCACAATTTTTCATATATATTTTCTTATGAGATCCCTCACCTCTTAAAATCATTTTTATATTTCTTTTGTTTTGAAATGTAGGAATCAAAAGCCAAAATTTCCTGCTAAAAGCATAGAATCCATGAAGCTAATAACTTCCAATTTCTTAGACAGTAAATTGGTCACAAAAGCCTCGTGTTTCAAGTTTGGGGAACTAGGAGAACAAGACAAGTGGAACTAAGGAAGTGATGTCAATTAATGAACTATCCAACCAGGAAAAGGTAAAAGGATCAAAGAATGGAGGCAACATGAAACACCAACATGCGTGGAAATCTAAGAATATAAACCAGTAGTGTGAAACAAGCATGGAGGGCAAATAAGTGATTGCATTTCCTCAGCTGACAATGCTCTTCTCTAGATACTGTCAGATCCCTTTTTTATTTCTTGTTAAACAATGAACTGAACTGTTTTATCTGCAAGACAAGGACCAAAAGCCACTGGACTACTGGAGAGATGGAAGTGTAGACGTACCAAGTTATAACTTTTTCTCAGTACAAAGTTACTAGGAAATCATTTTCTTCATTAAACAATTCCATTTTCCTGTCTCTCTCAATTGCCTCCGCAACTTTCTGCTTGTCAAAGCAACGGTTGTGATTGGAATCAGTAACTTAGCATGGAATCCATTGCCCCACCAGAATGCTGGACCAAATTTATTATATCTAGCTAAAAATGGAAAATGGGAAAGTAATAAGTAATAGAACTAAAAGATGTAACAGTTTTTCTGTTTTATATATGCTCTCTGAGATTAACTTCTCTCAACAACCAGAACAAGCCTCCACTTGACACCATACCCACTTCGTCCAAGTCCTTCACATGTGAGCTCCTTCTCCAAATGTAAAATCTGGGTTTGAATCTTCATGTTCTTGTTTTTAAAGGGTCTCTTTTGTTTTCCATTTTTTTCCCAAGATTATTGAACATTTTTCTTCTTCTTTTTTTTCTCGCAATAACTTATTTTCTAAGTATATGTCGATTACTGTAATGGGTATCTATATTTTTTCCGCGGGTGCAAAATTGCAAAGTGTTGGTCTTTGAGCAGCGGCAGTTATTGGTTTTTTACTTTCGTCGGCTAAAAGTTTGTCTTTCTTGTTTTTTTCCGATGTTATTATAGAGTTCCCAAAGATCTTATTGCTGAGTTGCTTGGATTTAGTTGCTGAATGAGAAGTCCTTGGTGGGAGATGTCTCTGAGTTCTTTTTTTTTCCCTCCTATATATTTTTGGTTGCCATAGAAGTGTTATATTGGTGATGAGAAGCCGGTAGTAAACCCAGACACTTGGAGTTACGATGATGGTTGGCGCTGCAAATAATGGCAGATTCAGGCATGCTTTTTCACTTGTGAATGGCGAACAGGAAGTTGCTCCAAATAGTGCTCCGACGAGCATTACTGGATCAGAGTATGGTGGCATCGAGTTTACAAGGGAAGATGTTTATGCGCTGTTAAATGAGAGGATGAAATACAAAAACAAGTATAATTACAAGGTAAGTTCCTTTTCTTTTTTTTTTCTTTTTTTTTGCTATGCTGAACAGATTCAAGTGAAATAGCTCTGAAATTGGTTGTTTTGGATATTGTAGGAGAGATGTGAAAATATGATGGATTACATTAAGAGGCTAAGGCTCTGTATCAGATGGTTTCAAGAGCTAGAAGGGAGTTACCTATTCGAGCAAGAGAAGTTGCAGAATGCACTGGAATTCACCGAGAGTAAATGTGGTGAAATGGGTGTGTTGAATGTATTCTATCATATGATCTCATTTTTAACAGGGGTTTAACCATATTGTCATCAAGTAAATTGCTGTATTTGATTACAGAGTTGATACTGAGAAACAAGGAGGAGGAATTGAACTTGATTATTGTGGAGTTGAGAAAGAGTCTTGCTTCTCTGGAGGAGAAACTCTCAAAGGAAGAAACAGAGAGGCTGGTGAGAGGAGAACAATGAGATACTGAACATTGCTATAATTTTACTATTTTGGTTTGGTGACTGTCATTTCTGAAGATTTTCCTCTCTTTTAATTAATCCGTTCCTCTGCTTAACAACCAGGCGGCAATGGACTCTCTTGCAAGAGAAAAAGAGGCCAGAGTTAATATTGAGAAGTCCCAAACTTCCCTCTCAGAAGAGCTTGGAAAAGTTCGAGGAGAGCTTCAAAGTTCTAATCAAAGGGTAATAGCTAAAATATAGCCTCGGTTCACTAGAAATTCTGTTCGGTTTCCTCGTTAATTCTCATTATTGTTGGTGGTGACCTAACTTGTTTATTTGGGAAAATTCTGCAGATAACGTCAATTAATGATATGTACAAGCTGTTACAGGAGTACAATTCAAGCTTACAGACGTACAACAGTAAACTTCAGACAGATCTTGATTCAGCTCACGAGACTGTTAAACGTGGAGAGAAAGAAAAAGCAGCCATAATGGAGAATCTGAGCAACTTAATGGGTCAGTACAATTCACTGCAAGATCAATACACCTCATGCAAAGTGAGTCTGTTTCCTTTTATTCTATCCTGCTCAATATACTTTTATGCAACGTGATATTTCATTTCTCTCTTTCGAGTTATCCTTTTCTTCTTGGGTGGACCATCCTTTCTTGTATGTGTTTGCGACTTGCTCAGTGCAACATAGTAATAGCTATGGAGTGTTAAATATCGATTATGCTTCGATAGGAATGTTCTATTTTTGTTTGTTTCTGACCAATTACCTTTATGGGAGTTATATACCATGCCTGTATTGGAAGACGTTACTAATTTCTTTTAGTGAATATTTTGTTGAATGTTTTCATGCTTATAATTTGTAGTTGCTTTTGGATCTTAAATGACTTCACACTTGTTTGTTGATGCACCTAGACAACAGGTACATCTTGTATTTGGTGCTAGTTGGACCTAGTTTTGTTTTTCATAAGAAAGAAGCCGGCAGTATTGACCATTTGTTTTTGGATTCTAGTGTTTGCTTGCAAGTAAACTGGACAAAGGAATCCCTGAGGATCTCAAGTTTAGTTCCCTCAAGTAGAAATTTTAGGATAAATTTGAAATGGATGAAATATCTTCCCTTGAGAGAAGTCGTGCAAGGATGATAAGCATAAACTAAGCATGTATTTCCTATGAAGGACCATGGCCGGTATCAAACAATGAGGTCGAGCAAAATGGTTCCATTTCGATACGATCCAGGAGAATGAATTGCAAAGAATAATAATAGGGATACTTAAATCTTTTTCTAGACATGTTTTACTAACTGGTGAGACAGATTTTCATTATAATACTATCTAATCCATGAGTATGGACGAATGAAGTCCACTTATGCAAAATATATTTTTGGTCACCTAAGATAGTAAAAATGTGAGCAAGAGTGTTAGTACCTGTCACATTACTCTACTCCACAATGTGAAAGCTTCTTGCATGGCTCCAAGTCTGACGTGTAGATGCCAAATCTTTTACCAAATCAAGAAGGAAATCAGATCTTGTTTGTAGCAAATGGAACTCAATATGGAAGTATTAATCATCCAACGCATGTGAACAGGGAAGGAGTGGTTTTGAGACTTCCGGTCTCTCTACATTCCATCTCTTAACTCTCAATGTTCTTTAGAAAGTTTTGCCACGATGAAGACCTGAATAGTAGTCAAGTGATGAAATCTAAAAGTGTCCCCGACTTGTTCATCCATTTATTTATATATATCCATCTAAGAAAGAATTCTTCTGTGGCTCTTAAACTTAGAACTGCTACGTCCATTTAATTAGGTTCACAGAAGGCTAAACCATGGACTTTAGACCCTTCATGATGACTTTAGGTTATTCAATAGGACTCAAAGAAAGTCTGAATCCAATGTATGCACCTTGTTATAAGTGATTTACCTGGAGTTGATATTATAGGAGGACAAGCTTCCCTCTCCAATGCTTTTGCCATTGATTTATTGCACGTAATCTGATGTCAGAAATTATTGATTGGTAACTCCATAGGAATCTCTGGACGATGTTGTGAAGCAGAAGGAGGCTCTACTGAATGAAGTTACACCTCTAAGGAGAGAGATGCAAGAGGTTAGAGATGACCGCGATAGACAGCAGTTAAAAATGCAAGCTTTAACAACTGAAGTAGCCAAATATGAACATCTAGCGGTAAAATCAAATGAACTAGAGGTAGATCTTTACTTTTGCGCCAAATTGTTCTATGATACAGTCCTTATGGCTAGTATTACACTTGCTAACGATGATGAATACTTTCACAGGCAAGATGTTTAACACAAGGTAACCAGTTAAGGGCAGCGCAAGACCAGTTAGAGGCAGCAGAGAATAAGTTGCGGGTATTGATATCTTTGGTTGATTATTTGCTACTATGTTTTAGTAGTTGATTCCATTTGCTGAATGATATTTAAATTATCTTAGGCATCTGATTTATCTGCATTCGAGACAAGAACTGAATTTGAAGCTCAAAAGAAGCTAATATGTGACTTACAAGGTCGCTTGGAAGATGCTGAACTTAAACTCGTTGAAGGAGAGAAGCTGCGGAAGAAGTTGCATAATACAATTCTGGTAAGGATTTGACGCTCGATTTTTGTTCTACTAAAAACATACTTTGGTGTTAACAGCTCTGAGCTTTATGATACAGGAACTGAAAGGGAACATTCGTGTGTTCTGCCGTGTGCGGCCTTCTTTGCCTGATGATAGTCCTGCAGCCGAAGCCAAATTTATCTCTTATCCTACTACAACGGAAGCTCTTGGGCGAGGCATCGACCTGATGCAAAATGGTAAACCTGCTGAAACCTTATTATTGAGTACCAATCTTTTGGTAGGTAACTGGACTAGAATTTATCCTGTTCTGGCTAGATCTTGAAGTTGAAGTTCATAAACTAATCTCATGCTCATATTATCTTCAGGGCAAAAATATTCTTTCACTTTTGACAAAGTTTTTGCCCCTGATACATCACAAGAGGACGTTTTCACAGAAATTTCACAGCTTGTTCAAAGTGCTCTTGATGGTTACAAGGTAACTTATATGGTCGTCCAATTCCTTTTCTTGTAAATTTGAAAACGTTGATTATGTTAGTGTCTAGTATTTGCAACATTACCAGTGCATTTGCACAAATACTGCAATCTTCTACTTGATTGCCTGGACAAATTATTTTCTTTTGTGGTTAAAGGTACCTTCATCTTTACCTAATTCATGTGGAAATGGCTTCAAAAGTATTATGTGATTCTTTTTAACTAATATCAGGTCATGATTATGCTCTTCTTCTCCTTCAGGTTTGCATTTTTGCCTATGGACAAACAGGGTCTGGTAAAACTTACACCATGATGGGCAAACCAGGTTATCAAGATGAAAAAGGGTTGATACCACGGTCATTAGAACAAATATTTCAAACTAGGCAGTCTCTTCAACTGCAGGGCTGGAAGTATGAAATGCAGGTGAGCATGTTGGAATACATGAAACTTGGTCCTTTATATCATGGTTTAACATTTTACTTCAACAAGCAATATAGGTTTCCATGCTGGAAATTTACAATGAGACAATTCGAGATCTGTTATCAACAAACCGAGATCCAATAAGAACAGAAAATGGAAGTAGCGGGAAGCAATATGCAATAAAGCATGATGCAAATGGAAACACACACGTCTCTGATCTTACTGTTGTGGATGTTCACAGTACTAGGGAGGTTTCATATCTTCTGGATCGGGCTGCTCTCAGTAGGTAAATATTTTAGGTGTAGAATTCTTACAAGCTCGTTGGAGTTAGTTACATATTCTAGGTAAGTATCTTTAAGAAGAAGTGTCTTGAACAGCATTTTAGACTTGCTACAAAAGAGCATTTTGCTTGCATGTTAGATCCATACTTGTCTTATTCTTTGATTCTGATACAAAGCTCACTTTCTGATGATTGTTATTTTTGAGAGGAAACAGATGGAGAACTTTCATGTTCATTTCAAAAAATTAGAACAGATAATTGTTTGAGAATTACACATACACTGCATTGCAAATGTCCTTCAACTTTGATAATTCAAGATGAAGGACCTTTAATCCACAATTTTCTTTCTTGTAGGTCTGTGGGAAAGACCCAGATGAATGAGCAGTCGTCAAGAAGTCATTTTGTTTTCACCTTAAGAATATCTGGTATTAATGAGGTAATGTTACTTGTGTTTCCTATGATCTTCTTAGGATTGTTGCTACTGCTTTTCTTAAAGCTGAATGTTTCTCTGCTGTCCATTAGAGCACTGATCAACAACTTCAAGGTGTCTTGAATCTTATTGATCTTGCGGGGAGTGAGCGTCTCTCAAAGAGTGGCTCAACTGGGGAGCGATTGAAGGAAACACAAGTATGCTATGAATATCGCAATAAAAAATTGATTTTTGATGTGTCTTATGCATCATTTGCTTTTTTCTTAGTTCAGTTCTCATTTCTTCTTCAGGCAATCAACAAGAGTTTGTCTTCTTTGAGTGATGTTATCTTTGCATTGGCTAAGAAGGAGGACCATGTACCATTCAGAAATTCAAAGCTTACTTATCTTCTTCAGGTAATCCCTTATAAACATGTACAAGCTAAGTTTAGGTTCACAAGATTGTCGCTTTTGCATTTCTCCTGTTATTCTTTCCTCCTGTTTTGATTGTGTTGAATCATCAAATATGTTAATGTTGTATTTCACTGATTGTGGCTCAGCCTTGTCTTGGAGGAGACTCGAAGACACTGATGTTTGTAAATATCTCTCCTGAAGTCTCATCTTCAGGTGAGTCGCTATGCTCGCTGCGTTTTGCATCCAGGGTTAATGCTTGTGAGATTGGGACTCCTCGACGTCAGACCTACGTGCGATCTTCAGAATCTCGCTTGAGTTTAGGCTGATATTAGTAAATTGATCGCAGCATTCTTATTTTAGGGTATTATCTGTGTCTCTATGACAGTGTTGATAAACTGAAAATGTCAAGAGTGATCCTAACATGCGCTTATTACAAATTGTATAGAGAAGAATCCTATCTTCTATATTTGTTAACATTGTACTATCATCATCTTATGAGAATGAATCGAGACGAGAATTACTTCATTCATTTAATTGATTGCAGTGAGATGTCTATCTTATTTGTCACTGTTAGGACTGATAGGGGAAGGGATAAAAAGGGGAATAAACCTAGTGTGTGGAGAGTGTACTCGGGGAGAAAGAAAGAGGGTAGAGGGGGAAGTTAGTATTAGTAAGCTGGCATAACAGAATGGTAAGAGGGGATGAGAGGTCTGGTTTTTGTGCGGGAGGAAAGGAGAGAGGGGGAGGCAGAAGTAAGGCGACATTTTGGGCAGAGAGAATCGATATTCTCCCTGAGAAGCATTTCTTGCTCTAGTTTAGAAAGAGCTCTGGGAATCTTCTTTGTAATAGCAGTGCTAGGCACTGATTATACTAAATAATATACTGCTCTCTAGCTGATTAAGCTAGAGATTCCTATCATTGGTCCGACCTGTCAGATTTGTCTGGAAGAGTGGAAAACTGATTGTCATTCATGCCACCTAAGATGTCCGACAGAGTAGATGTTCTGGAATCTCGTATAGCGAGTTTGGAGGCTGGAATGGAAGACATTCAATCTTCCATGCGATTGGCGATGGGGGAAATGCAACGAGCACTACTGCTGGTGATGAATAAGATTATGGGGAAGAGACCTGAGGAAGGACAAGGGAGTGATATGGTAAGGAATGGGCAAACGCCGTCTGGTGAAAGGATGAATCAACATCTGCAACAGTCCAGACAACCTGGGGAGACATCTGCTGATATGGAGGAGTATAGAATGTCGGTGCGAAAGGTGGAGCTACCCATGTTCGATGGGTCTGACCCTGTGGGATGGATCACCAGGGTAGAAGTGTATTTCAAGGTCCATTTCGGATAAAGTAAGGATCAAACTCGCCCTTTTAAGCATGGAGGGCTCAACCATCCATTGGTTTAATCTTTTGAGGGAGATGGAGACAAACTTGAGTTGGGAGACTTTTACGAAGGCACTAATCGATTGTTATGGAGGAAGGAGGTTCGAGAACCCTTACGAAGAGCTGTTCGACCTACGGCAAATTGATACCGTGGATGAATACATTGAAGCTTTTGAGTTCATTTCGTCTCAAGTGGGTCGACTTCCAGAGGAACAATTCATGGGATATTTTATGAGTGGGTTGAGATTAGACATTAGGAGAAGGGTGCGCACCTTCAATCCGAGGAATCGGTATCAACTGATGAAAGTCGCTAGGGCAGTGGAAGAGGAAGTGTGCGGTGAGGAAGGCTGGGGGTTGCGACAATGTCCCTGGGGTCAACGTCGGGAAGGCAGTTTTAAGAACCAGACCCATTTTCGGGTCAACCCGAGTCGACTGGACACGGGTCACTCCAGCTCAACGGGTTGAACACAGGTGGGGGGGGGGATATGAAGCGGGTCGAGCCCGTGACATGCCTGGGTACCGACTTCATACCCAGGCACCGAATCAGACATCCCCGACGGCGCAGATGAGGAGAACCTATCAGGAGCTTATGGACCGCAAGGAGAAGGGGCTTTGTTTTCGGTGTGGAGACCGATTCCATCCATTACACCATTGCGCTGAGAGACAACTCCAATTGCTGGTTTTGGACGAAAATGAGACATTAAATGAGGAAGGAGAAATAATTGCAGTACAGGTGGAGGAAGAAGAAGAAGTTGACGATGTGGCGTTAGAGTGTCGTATTATGGGTGTCTTCGGAGTGCACAATGCTCTGATGTCTGAAACCAAGACCATGAGGTTGGAAGGAAAAATTTTCGGGGTTCCTATCGTGGTATTAGTGGATAGTGGAGCTAGCCACAATTTCGTCTCCCCTGAATTGGCTACTGGTTTAGGTTTGACTACAGTGCTTACCAGAACTTTGGGAATCAGGTTGGGTGATGGTCACAAGGCGATGACAAAAGGTAGGTGTATAGGGATTCCTATTCAGCTTGGGGAACTGGACTTGAAGGTGGAGGCATATATGCTGGATTTGGGGGGAATGGATGTCATTTTGGAGGTTGCTTGGTTGCAGACTTTGGGGAAAGTCATAGTAGATTGGAAGGACATGACAATGCAATTTCAATATGAGGGTCAAGTTGTCGAGTTATGTGGCAGGGCTGACAGTAAAACAATACAGAAAAGAGGGGAAGGGGGTGACAAGGGTCTAGCACCTTTGCATGGGTTTCTGGCAAGTTTACAGACGGGGGCTCCATTGTTGGAATTAGGGGGAAACAAGGAAGGGCTTCAGCTGCAAATGGGCAGTAGAGAACAACAGGAGCTGAATCAAATTCTGCGTAAATTTCCAAAAGTATTCCGAGAGATTCAAGGATTACCTCCCCAAAGGAATCATTCACTCTATAGTCTTACAACCAGGACAAGGTCCAATCAGTGTGCGGCCTTATAGGTATCCTTATCATCACAAAGATGAGATTGAGAAGCAGACTCGGCAGATGCTATATCTAGGAATTATTCGACCTAGCTCAAGTACTTATTCTAGTCTCGTAATTTTGGTTAAAAAGAAGGATGCGTCTTGGCAGATGTGCGTGGACTATAGGGCCTTAAACAAGGTCACAGTACTAGACAAATACCCATGGATGAATTCCATGGAGCTTATTTTTTCTCTAAGCTAGATATTAAATCGGGGTATCATCAAATTAGAGTCATGGAGGACGATATTCACAAAACTACTTTCCAAACACATGATGGTCACTATGAGTTTGTTGTAATGCTATTCGGATTGACCAATACACCGGCCACTTTCCAATCGGCAATGAATGACATTTTCAGACCCTTCCTTCGAAGGTTTGTTCTGGTTTTCTTTGACGATATTCTGGTGTATAGTGCTGACTGGGGAACGCATTTGTTACATCTATCCAAGGTGTTAGAGGTGTTAATACAGAATCAGTTTGTGGTAAATCAGGCCAAGTGCACGTTTGGGAGGCAATCGGTTGACTATTTAGGTCATGTTATTTCAGGCGACGGTGTAGCAGTTGACCCCGCAAAAATTCAGTGTGTAGTAAGGTGGTCCGTTCCTCGAAATGTTAAAGGAGTGAGGGGTTTTTTGGGATTGATGGGATATTATTGTAAGTTCATCATGAACTATGGTAAAATTGCTAAACCACTCACGAATTTGACAAAGAAAGAAGGGTTTCATTGGAATGCAAGGGCTTTAGAGTCCTTTGAGGCTTTAAAGAAGATATTGACTACATCGCCGGTATTAGCTCTTCCTAATTTTGCACAATCTTTTGAGATTGAATGTGATGCGTAGGGAAAAGGAGTGGGTGTAGTGTTAATGCAAAATCGGAGGCCCGTAGCTTATTTTAGGAAGGTACTTTCGGAGGGAAATCTCTCCAAGTCGGCGTATGAGAAGGAATTAATGGCTTTGGTGCTAGCTGTGCACCATTGGCGCCATTATTTATTAGGAAGATCCTTTGTGGTGTTTTCAGATCAAAAAAGTCTTCGACACTTGTTACAACAGAGGGTGACTACCACGGATCAGCAATGTTGGACGGCTAAGCTTTTAGGCTATCATTTTGAGGTGGTTTATAAACCCGGACCTGACAATAAGGCAGCTGATGCATTATCGAGGATGTATGATGAAGGAGAGCTGAAAACTATTATTTCTTATCCTCAATCGATGGAGGGCCGAAATCTACAGCAGGAGGTGCAACAAGACTCTACCCTATGTGGAATTATTAAGGATCTGCAGCAAGATCCTCATTCTAGACCGGGGTTTACATGGCATCAAGGAGTTTTAATGCATAAGGGGAGCGTGGTGATTTCAGCTTCTTCGGTGTACATTCCAATTCTTTTAAAGGAGTTCCATTCGTCTCCGATGGGGGGACATTCAGGTTTTCTATGAACTTATAGAAGAATAGCAAGTAACTTGTATTGGATCGGCATGAAAAAGTGTGTTCAGGAATTTGTGAAAGCTTGTGATACTTGTCAGCGGCAGAAATATGCTGCTACATCTCCTGCAGGTTTGCTCCAACCTTTGCCCATTCCGAATCAGGTTTGGGAAGATATTGCTAT
>JAOTAW010067201.1:5474-18294 GCA_025629945.1 Erythroxylum savannarum
ATTTTCTATTTTGTTGGATAAAACACGCTTCACACTATTAGGCAAACTAGTTAAAGACAAACTAGAAGATAAATGAATTGGGTTTGGAGCAGTTTCTATAACTCTTATGAGACTCTCTTCTTACTCCCTTTTTTACCTAATATCAATGTTCCCCCCTCTAGGTAAGGATGCGATGGTTGTATGTTCCAAAGTAAACCACAAGCAGTAGTGGAATACTAAGCGAGGAGTAAAAACTTCAAGGGGTACGCAAGTTTCTTCGAATTATCGACAATATCTGGCCACTAGACAAAGAGAAAGGGAAAAGTGTTCCCGGCTTCGTTCTATGGCTCTGATACCACTCGGGCATCCCTATAATCCGTCATAAGGTGATACAGGGAATATGACCTTTTCTGGTTAACCCTCCTGGCTAACACTGTTCTAAACTACCATACTGGTTGAAGACATCAACTAATCAAAGTCGGATTAGAATTGTATATAACAATGTAGGTATCCAGTTATCGGAGTCTTACACCCCTCAATGCCTGTCTATCGGTTTACATGGGATTTACTGCTCACGCCTCTTAGGATTCCCTACTTCATTCACACACTCTTACTCTTCATTCCCCGTTAATGCTTCTGACTCAAGGCAGCAGATATGTTTAGAAGTAACAGTTCTTCCAGACTATCATAGATTTTCTGATACATAAGATCCTCATAGGAGGCGAGTGTAGAGCATAATCATCCTACAATCTTTAATACTAGAGGAAAGATGATGTTAGAGTTTAAAGGTTTCAAAGAAGAGAAGAGAAGAGAGGTTTAGAGAAAAAGTAACTTCTCCATTTTTCATTCACTGAAAATGCTTATGTAACAAACTAAGACGAACCTTGCTTTTATAGGCAAAGCTAGGGATAGAAATGTAAACCATCCTAAAGACAACATTATTAAAACTTTAACAAAAGCAAACCTAACCTTATCTTTAAGGAATCAACTTTACAAAAGTAAAGCTAATCATTCACCTAACTTTGATAAAGTAAACTACTTTTCATAAAGTTTTAAAGCAAACAGTAGTAAACAGTCTTACTTTACAAAAGGTGAATAGGAAGATGATAAGATAGAATCTTCAATAGTTGTTAAAGGTGATGTGTGGAACCCATCCTTCTCATCATTTTGCTTCTCTCACAATGTCAAAGAGAGATCAATGTCATCTGTCAATTCCATTTCTCTATCAACTTGTGAAATAAGATCATTGATATTGGTTTGGGTCCAATTTGAAGGCCAAGGAGTTGTGAGAGAGTCAGAGTCTTGAACTGGATCACAAGATGTACTTGTAGTAGTATTCAAGACAAGATGATTTAAATCACCTGCTTGTACATGGATCAGATTATCTTCAACAGAAGTCTATTGTGTAAGAGATGGTGTACTTATAGGATCAATTAGCGAGGTCTCACCATAGTAAGGTCCAAGAGAAGTGCACAAGGTGGAATATTCCACATCATGGGTTTGGTTAAGCTGATGGAGGAGTTGATACAATTCTTCCAATAGTAAAGTTTTGTCAGCTACGACCAAAAAGTTGTAGCGCGCTAGTGCTGAATGTGGTTAAATGTGTACATTTGTCTAAAGGTGCTCATCACGTAGGGCCGATGGAAAAGATAAATAGCAAAAACTTCTATTTGTCCAAAGGTTGAAACCATTCAAGAAATGTTCACAAAAAGATCTAAACTCAGTAAGATCTGAAAGATGCCGATATAAATGTAGTAGAGAGAATGCTACAGCACAAGCATACAATGTTGTCATAGCCCAAAGATGCTACAGTGTATGATCATCAATATCATCAAAAAGATGATATATCATTTTATATGGCGATGAAGGATCAAAAATACCATGGCTTGGAATGACATCATCTTTCACCAAAATAAGATGTAAATTAAAAAAAAAAAACTATGTGGTAATAAAGGGTACAAATCTTTCACAGAGGTTGGAGTTCTAGTAAACAAAGGAGGAAACTCCTTTCGATATCGGACAAATCGAGGAAACTTCATAAGCCAAAAAAGAGGGATCGGAAGTTTGAGAGTGGAGAAGACAAATATGAGTGGCTTTGAAAGTCTAGAGAAATAATTGACAAAAATATTTTGGTGACCTTTCAAATGTTTGACAGTGAGTTTATAAGAAGAGAACTACTCTTGCCAGCGTAAAAGTTGGCTATTTGGAATCTTTTGCCATCTTGTTTGAGAATCCTGGGAAAAGAAGTATTGTCCACTTAAATGACAAAATGATAAAGAGTGAGGTGAATAGAGAATTTTTCTATACCTCTTTTAACAACGAGAATCTTTTTATATGAGATATGATAGTGATATTTAGATGGGCTGAAAGATCCACTAGCATGTCCACAATAATAATGTTGGTCATTGATTTCTTCAAGAAGAACTGCCCACTAGTATCTGTTTGTAGGACACGTTGTCCTTTTTCAGGAATCTTTAAAGGGGGAGGATCCTGATAGATTTGTTTGAGATGCTTGACAGCTGTTGTTTGTTCTTTTCCCTATGATGGTGGATTCTTGCGTAAGAGCTTAGATAAGGTTGATGTGAAGGCTGCCACATGTGTTATGAAATCTCGGATGTAGTTGATAATTCCAAGGAATTGTTGATTCTGTTTAACAGTGAGATTTTCATTAGAAAATTGCAATAATTCTTTTGCAATATATGGGCCTGACTGATAAAATTCATCCTTGAATTGCATTCCAAGAAATTCAATTTCTGTTATACCAATAGTGCTTTTTGAGGCCGAAAGAATTATATCATACTATTATGTAAGGTCCAAAAATCTCTGAATATGGGCCTGATGTTCCTCATGGGTTTTCGAGAATAATAGAATGTCATCGATGTAGAGCAAGGCACTATTAAGGATAGGCTCATAGATTTTTGTAATGGACTTTTGAAACAGTGATGGAGTAACCTTTAATCTAAAGGGCATCACAGTCAATTAGTACTGAGCATTGGGAATGAAGAATGCAATCTTGTAATGTTCTTCAGGGCAAACACCCAATTGTCAAAATCCTGCTTTCAAATCAAACTTTGAAAATATTACAACTTACTTGAGAAATAGTACTTGTGTACTAATTTTGGGTAGAGGAAACTTGTCATCTTGTAGGAAAGCATTCAGAGGCTTGTAGTCTATGACTAGACGTTTCTTGCTTATGTTCTTCTTTTTGAAGTTTTGCTTCCAAGGCTTCGTGCCTTCCTTCTTTCTGTGGAACTTTCTCCTTTCATAGTAGACTTGAGATTAATGAGCTTTCTTGCTATTATGACACTTACAAGTCTTTTCATCTTTGCACTTAATTTGGAGACATGACTTCTTGCAAGCCTTTTTCAAAACTGGACCACCTTTGAGGATATTCTTGAACAAAGTATGCTGATCATATAGTTTTTCAAGAGAAGCTATAGAAAGCTGATAGATTTCTCTAAAAGAAATAGTAGATATATCTCTTTGAAGAGAAGCTATGGTCCTTTGCAGTTCTAGTTGTATTTCATCTAGAAGGGATGAGATAAAAGTGTAAGGCAAGTAAAAATCATTCCATCCATTCAAGAGATAATACCTCTCCGTCATGCGCTTGTAATGCTTTTGAAGATCATGCTTATCAAGAGAACAACATTTTATTGCAAAATATTCTTGACGAATCTACATGTCAATCAACTGGAAGTCACCAATAAACTCTTTGTGAATTATGCCAAGTAGTACTCCAGTAATTGTTACTTATATATACTGAAGATGTTGATACTCACTAACACTTTGCCACCATTCTCGCAAAGTACTAGTAAATCTGGATGTAAATTCAAACAAAATATCCGAAAGAGGATGGTTAGGTCTGGTCATTTGCAGATCAATCCATGCATCGAACTCATGAAGTCTATCTCGCCATTTCTTTGGAGGTAGATCATCAAAAGCAAACCAAGGTCCTGAAGTAGGCTTGATTGTAGCCTGTACAGCTGGCTGAGCTGGTATTTCTTGAGGTGTAGGTTCAGTTCTTAACGGTTCAGTACTTGTGGATTCAACTTCACTGATTTGTGGTTGTTCAATATACTGAGCCATTGTCATCAGAACATTTGATAATTCTTAAAGATCAACAAAGTTAGCTAATTCATCAGTTGACGGTGAAGAGATTGGTTCATATAATTCCTCTGATGTATTTTTTGATAGATCAAAAGATTGTTCAACTGAACACTTTAACTCAGATGAGTTATTAGATAGTGTTGCAGAGACTTCAGATGTGTTGCTTTCCATAGAGAAAACTTATTCGAAATTGGAATCATCTGCAAGAGATTTAGTAGTTAGAGTAGCTATGTACTCTGTCAGTTTAGCTTTATCCTTCTCATGTGAAGAGGTGGAAGGTTGAACTGGTGGTGAAGATTCTGAAGGTGTACGTATCTATACTGGTTTTCTCTACTCAGGTGATGGTTCAAAAGGTGTATATGAAGATGACGCTTCTGGAACCTTTGAAGACTCAGAAACTCGAGGTTTGCCTAAGGATTTATATACTGTCTAATCAAACGGTAAATGAATTTGAATAACTTTAGTTAGTCAGCTTCTTCTGGATACCGTTGATACGAAGGAGATGGATATAATGGCTGAAGAGTTGAGAACTCTATTGAAGATGAGCTATATACCTGTCGAGATTGAGAAGCATGCATATCTGCTTCCATTTGTTATACAGTCCTTTGTATCTCTTGTATCTTTCAAACTTTAGAGTTGAATTCTGACCCCATGTATTGGGCATAGATGTATTGACGAAGTTCAACATCAAAGTGCTGAATCTGAGTTTTGTAAGATTTATACATCTTTTGTATTTAATATGAAACAGAATCGACTTTTCGATGAGTAGCAATATTTTGTTGACTAATTCCATCTAGCTTGGAATCAATCATTCTCAAAACTTTGTTCTGTGCTACTGCGTTATGTTTTTGCCAGTTAAGCACTTCATTAGATGCATTTGACGAAAGTGTTCCTTGTGAAGTAATTCCTAACGCTCTGATATAAGGGTTTGAGATAACCCACTGTGATTCATCAGTACTCCTAGATAATTGAGGAAAGTTATCCTCTTCTGGCCTTGCCATCATACACAGCATAGGAGTAAAAGGTTGAATAGGAATTGTTGGCATAAATTTGTTAGATCTTTTAACAGATCTGCATGTTTTAGACGACCTGAGCATCTTTCTTAGGAACTTTAGTCTAGATCTTTCTATCATGAGTAGACCTTGTGGATCGCCTTGATTTGGATCCTCACCAAAAGGAGGATAGTCACGAGAAGGCAAGCACCGAGATTTGGGCTTTGATTTCTTCTTCCTTCTCTATTGATATCTAGGATCATCGTCATCTGAATCTGACTCAGGGTTGAGACAGATCTCATAATCTGGTTCGCACATGGATGGCTGGGGTCAATATCCCATACAAAGTGTCTATGATGAGGACTTATATAGACTGGATCTCTATTGGATTTTAAGTAATGAATAAGAAGACCATCTTTACCTTCCATATGAGACAATACGGGTTGGATCTTAAGGCTTGTTGCCCTAAATAATAGATCTGGTAGATTTGACTATTCAATGGGCTGGATCATCAGGATAGACCCCGATGTAGATGGACCGGGCATGTTGCTAGGTCTGGTGTAGGTGGATCTGACTGAACTATCTCTCAGTGTCTACAGAATCGGAGGAGTTGTTATATGAAAAGAGTGTCGATGAGCCACATGGAATACCTTTTGCTAGTTGGTAATTCATTCTGTAGGCATCAACTTTTCAAGCTCCTTTAAACGTAACTGCTTGGTATCTAGAGGATAGTAGTCTGATATGTAGATCGATCAGCAACCATATAAAGAGCATCCGAAGCAGAATTTGGAAAGTTTATGTCAAAAGCATGATTCTGTAGACGATAGATCATCTGGTGGTGAAGAGTAGCCATGGTGGCTGTAGGATCTTAATCTCTCTAGTGATCTGGATCTGAACTTATAGACGTTTAAATAAAGTGGGATCATCCAACCTAATGTTGAAATCAGGTGTTATGGTCAAGAAAACACTTCCTCTGTCAAAAGTAGTCAGTAAGGTACCAATAAGAGCATTTTGGTACGTTGTGTAGGCATGTCCAAAAGGGATATCCTGAATGTAGCAAGAATACCTTTTCTTTCATGTAAGGTAAGAACAAGTCGTAGAGCTTCAAAGTGTTGATGTGTATGATTTTTCTCTCTCCATAAGGCGAGTAGCTCCTTAGGAATCTCAAGCTTTAAGTATTGTTCTGCAGTTGTAGATCTGAGACCATACTGCTCCAGTTTGAAACTTTGGATGATTTCCTTCACATGAGGTCAAGAAGTAAATAACACATTCCTAATATTTCTCGTTCAAGAACAGTCATGAGAATAGATACTGTATAGACTTAACAAAGGTAAAGAAGACTCACAAACACGATTTTCTACATGAGTGACTTCTACAAGATTTTCTATTTTGTTGGATAAAACACGCTTCACACTATTAGGCAAACTAGTTAAAGACAAACTAGAAGATAAATGAACTGGGTTTGAAGAAACTTCCATAACTCTTATGAGACTCTCTTCTTACTCCCTTTTTTACCTAATATCAATGTTCTCCCTCTGGGTAAAGATGCGAAGGTTGCATGTTCCGAAGTAAACCACAAGCAGTAGTGGAATACTAATCGAGGAGTAAAACTCCAAGGGCTACGCAGGTTTCTTCGGGTGAACCAACTATACCTGACTACTAGACAAAGACAAAGGGAAAAGCGTTCCCGGCTTTGTTCTATGGCTCTGATACCACTTGGGCATCCCTATAATCCGTCATAGGGTGACAAGTGTTCCCACCTTCATTCTAAGGCTCTGCAACACCATCTGATAACTCATCTGAGTTAAAGTATTCAGTTGAACAATCTTCTGATCTATTAGAACACATATCATAGGCATCTTATGAACCAGTCTCTTCACTATCAACTGATAAATCAGCTAACTTTGCTGATCTTTCATAATTATCTAATGTTCTGATGATAATGCCTCAATATACTGAAGAACCAGAAATCAGTGAAGCTAAATCCATAGGTACTGAACCTTTCAGACCTGAACCTGCACCTCAAGAAATACCAGCTCAGCTAGCTGCACAAGCTACAACCAAGCCTGCTTCAAGACCTTGGTTTACTTTTGATGATCTACCTCCAAACAAATGGCAAGATAGACTTCAAGAGTTCAGTGCATGGATTGATCTATAAATGACCAGACCTAATCATCCTCTTCAGGATATTTTGTCTGAATTTACATCCAGATTTACTGATACTTTGCGAAAATGGTAGCAAAGTGTTAGTGAGTATCAACGTCTTCAGTATATACAAGTAATGATTGTTGGAGCACTACTTGGCATAATTCACAAAGAATTTATTGGTGACTTCCAGTTGATTGACAAGCAGATCCGTCAAGAATATTTTGCAATGAACTACTATTCTCTTGATAAGAGTGATCTTCAAAAGCATTACAAGCACGTGATGGAAATGTATTATCTCTTGAATGGATGGAATGATGTTAACTTGCGTTACACTTTTATATTATCCCTTCTAGATAAATACAGACAGAACTGCAAAAGACCATAGCTTCTCTTCAAAGAGATATGTCTACTATTTGTCTTGGAGAAATATATCAGCTTTCTATAGCTTCTCTTAACAAACTATGTGATCAGCATACTTTATTCAAGAATATCCTCAAAGGAGATCCAATTCTGAAAAAGGCTTACAAGAAGCCATATCTCCAAATCAAGTGCAAAGATGAAAAGACTTGTAAGTGCTATAGAAGTAAGAAAGCTCATCAATCTTAAGTTTACTATGAAAGGAGAAAGTTCTACAGAAAAAAAAAAGAAGGCACGAAGCCTTAGAAGCAAAACTTCAAAAAGAAGAACATAAGCAAGAAACGCAGATTTATGAGGCTCTTCAAAAATTCATCACATCGATAGAAGCAGAAGCCTCAGTATTTTGTCTGTGGAAGGTTAGAACACTTCGCTAATAACTGTCCTAAGGCAACCAGGAAAGATGCCAAGTTCCTGAAGAAACTTGAAAAACTTATGCCCATTCATCCTCAGTCACATTGAGGAGTTACTTGAAGAACAATCTAGTGAGGACAGTGATATACAATTTGTTGTCTCTATGTCAACAGATGAAGAAGAATCATCATAATCATCTACTTCTACTAGTGATGATCCATTATACATGTTACAGCAGACATGTATGAAGATAGATCATACTCCAATCCAACGACCATAAGTCCAGATCCAAATCTTTCAGCAAGACAAATATGATCGACCCATTAAGGCTATTAGAATCATGAATACTAGTTCTAGCTGTACAATCATGAAGCCCAACATTTTATCAGTAGAAATATGGACTTCTCATTAAGAGTATTTTACTGTAGCTGATGGAAATTCTTTCAAGATTGGGTTAAGAACAAGTAGAATTAGCATTTGCTTCTTTCCTCAGTGTACAATTTAGACTAAAGTACTTGAAAGTAATCTACTAGGCCCTGATCTTTTTATTGGAATGGATGTTTACTGTAAAGATAAATACTTACAGATCCTACTCACAGGCCTCAGGTATCGAAACCTTTTGAGTTCATACACTGATTTAAAAAATGTGTTTGAACTTACACAGGTTCCTGCATATTACATTAGACTTCGAGATAAATTGTTGAGCTACTATCTAGAGCCTCATGCACAGTTTACTCATCCTAATCCTCTATGGAAGAACTCAGACTTTTTCATAAGTCTGCCATTTAAGAAGAATGAGGATATCAATCCTACGAAAGTCACACATTCAGGAATGAACCCTAATAACTTAAAGCTCGCATAAGATGAGTGTGCCGTGTTATTACAGCAAGGATTGATTGAGCCCACAAAGTCATATTGGGCTTGCCAAGCGTTTTATGTCAACAAAAGTCCAGAACAGAAACGTGGAAAGAAACGTCTAGTGATAGACTATAAGCATTTGAATGCTTTCCTACAGGATAACAAGTTTTCTCTACCCAAAATTAGTACACAGGTACTATTTCTCAAGGAAGCTGTAATATTTTCAAAGTTTGATTTGAAAGCAGGATTTTGACAATTGGGTATTCGCCCTGAAGAATGTTACAAGACTGTATTTTACATTCCCAATGCTCAGCACCAACGGAATGTGATGCCCTTTAGATTAAAGGTTGCTCCATCACTGTTTCAAAAGTCCATTACAAAAATCTATGAACCTATCCTCAACAATGCGTTGATCTACATCGATGACATTCTACTGTTCTCAAAGACCCCTGAGGAACATCAGGCCCTTCTTCAGAGATTTTTGGACCTTACACAGCAGTATGGTATAATGCTTTCAGCCTCGAAAAGCACTACTAGTATAACAAAAATTGAATTTCTTAGAATGCAATTCAATGATGGATTCTATCAGCCAGACCCACATATTATAAAAGAATTATTGCAATTTCCTGATGAAAATCTCACTATTAAACAGATTCAACAGTTCCTTGGAATTATCAACTACATCCAAGATTTCATACCACATGTGGCAGCCTTTACATCAAGCTTATCTAAGTTCTTACGCAAGAATCCACCATCATGGGGGAAAAGAACAAACAACAACTATCAAGCATCTCAAATAAATTTGTCAGGATCTTCCCCTTTTAAAGATTCTTGAAAAAGGACAACGTGTCCTACAAACAGATGCTAGTGACGAACATTGGGGGCAGTTCTTCTCGAAGAAGTCAATGACCAACGCCACTATTGTAGACATGTTAGTGGATCTTTCAGTTCATCTAAATATCACTATCATATCTCATATAAGGAGATTCTCGCTGTTAAAAGAGGTATAGAAAAGTTCTCTATTCACCTTACTCCTTATCATTTTATCATTGAAATGGACAATACTTCTTTTCCCAAGATTCTTGAATAAGCTGGCAAAAAGATTCCAAATAGCTAACTTTTAGGCTGGCAAGAGTGGTTCTCTTCCTATAAATTCACTGTCTAATATTTGAAAGGTCACCAAAATATTATTGTCGATTATCTCTTTAGACTTTTAAAGCTACTCATATTTGTCTCCTCCACTCTTAAACTTTCTATCCCTCTTTTTTGGCTTATGGAGTTTCCTCGATTTGCCCGATATCAAAAGGAGTTTCCTCCTTTGTTCACTAGAACTCCAACCTCTATGAAAGATTTGTACCCTTTATTATCACAGAGCCTTTTTTATTATTTACATCTTATTTTAGTGAAAGATGATATCATTCCAGGCCCTGGTATCTTTAATCCTTCATTGCCATATAAAATGATACATCATTTTTTTATGATATTGATGATTATACGCCGTGGCATCTTTGGGCTATGACAACACTGTATGCTTGTGCTGTAATATTCTCTCCACTACATTTATATCGACATCTTTTAGATCCTACTGAGTCCAGTTCTCTCTTGTGGATATTTCTTGAATGGTTTCAACCTTTGGACAAATGGAGAATTGAAATGTCTGAACTCTTAACTTGTCATCACTTATGGGATTCCTCTTTACGAGACAAAGAAGTTTTTACTATTTATCTTTTCCATCGATCCTACGTGATGAGCACCTCTGAAAAAATGTGCACATTTAACCACATTCAACACTAGCACACTACAACTTCTTTGTCAACTGATGAAACTTCACTATTGAAAAATTTGTATCAACTCCTCGATCAGTTTAACCAAACTCATGATGTGGAATATTCCACCCTGTGCACTTCTCTAGGACGTTACTATGGTGAGACCTCTCTAATTAAGCCTATAAGTACACCATCTCCTACACAATGGACTTTTGTTGAAGATAATATGATCCATGCACAAGCAGGTGATTTAAATCATCTTGTCTTGAATACTGCTACAAGTGCATCCTGTGACCCAATTCAAGACTCTGACTCTGTCACAATACCTTGGCCTTCAAATTAGATCCAAACCAATATCAATGATCTTATTGCACAAGTTGATAGAGAAATAGAATTGACGGATGACCTTGGTCTCTCTTTGACATTATGAGAGAAGCACAATGATGAGAAAGATGGATTCCACACATCACCTTCAACAACTATTAAAGATTTCATCTTATCATCTTCCTATTCACCTTTTGTAAAGTAATACTGTTTACTACTGTTTGCTTTAAGACTTTGTGAAAACTAGTTGACTTTGTCAAAGTTAGATGAATGATTAGCTTTACTTTTGTAAAGTAGATTCCTTAGAGATAAGATTAGGTTTGTTTTTGTTAAAGCTTTAATAATGTTGTTTTTAGGATGGTTTATATTTTTATCCCCAACTTCGCCTATAAAAGCAGAGTTCGTCTTAGTTTATTACATAAGCAATTTCAATGAATGAAAAATAGAAAAGTTTGTTTTTCTTCTCTCTTCTCTTCTCTGAAACCTTTAAATCCTAATATCATGTTTCCTCCAATGTTAAAGATTGTAGAATAAGTATGCTCTACACTCGCTTCCTATGAGGATCTTGTGTATTAGAAAATCTATAACAGTCTGAAAGAACTGTTGCTTCTAAATATATCCGCTGCCTTGAGTCAGAAGTATTAACGGGGAATGAAGAGTAAGAATGTGTGAGTGAAATAAGGAATCCTAAGAAGCGTAAGCAGTAAGTCCCGTGTAAGCTGATGGATAGGCGTTGAGAGGTGTAAGACTTCGATAACTGAAACTTTCTACGTAGTAATATACACTTCCAATCCGACTTTAGTTAGTCGATGTCCTCAACCAATATAGTGGTTTAGAATAGTGTGTTAGTTGGAAGGGTTAATCAAAAAAGTCATTCCTTGTATCATCTTATGACGGATTATAGGTATGCTCGAGTGGCTAAGGTAAGGACTGATGAATATTGGAGATCAATTTAGCCGAGAAGCAAAATGATAGAGGTTCAAGGAAATGTTGATTGCTAAGTGAAGAGGGAGATAAGAAATTTAGTGTAATAGTAGGATCAGTGCATAGTACAGAAGTAAAGGAAAGAAACAAGCAAAGAAAGGTCTCGTAGTGGTGAGCATGAGGGGAAGCAAAGAGCATCCATCATTACATTTTTCTAGCGCTTATTTTCACAAGCTGCCACGCAAGTTTTCTGAATTTAGAGAGAGAGAAGCCTACACCAATCACAGGATAAGAAATAAAAAAATCAGTAATATGCAGGTAAAATTCAAATCCATAAGTGAGAAGCCAAATTATAAGCAGCAGAGTAAATCAAACGCATATTTCTATATTCTTATAATTCGTGTTTCAATAATCTAAATGGATGCAAAGCAAAACACAGCTCACGGGTAAACACCCAAGAGAGGGAGAGAGCGAATAGATTTATTGAAATGATTCAGTAAAAACTTTACGAGAATTTGAAACTATAAACCTTACCAAAAATCAAGAGTTGGTAATAACCAAAATGGGCTTTGATGATCACTTGACGCTAAAGTGCTGGCAAAGTTGATGAGCCGTAGCAACTAGTGACGATGGTGATGGCAATTTGAGGACAACGATTGGCAACAACTAGTGATGGCGAGGTAGCAACCGATGAATCAAAATTTGACAAAAATAAAATAAAATAAAAAAGTATAACAAAGAGATAAAGAAGCTAGAGACAGCAAATGGAGGAGAGTCCGTGTGACTTAATTTTGTCTACTGTTGGTGGAAGTATAATCATACCCAACAACAATCTCAGAAGAGCTAAACATACCCAGAAACTGTAACTTCTTTCCAACCAAAGAAGCAGACATTAAACGGTCGAAATCAGAAAAAGTCGACGAAAGATGTAACCTTGTTTCAATTGAAAGGTAT
>JAOTAW010067222.1:0-12050 GCA_025629945.1 Erythroxylum savannarum
ACTAGAATCATATTTCACTAAATTGTCTTAGTTATATTTGTGTAAGTTTATATAATTATTAATTTATGATATTAATGGGACCCTATATTTACATAGGGGTATGTTGAAAATATATTATCTTATTATCTTATCGAAATTTGTTAAATTTTCAACTAGCCCAAGTCAGGACCAAAGAAAAATATTATCTTAGGGAGTTTATTAATTTACTGAGTATCAATTTAAAGAGGTTCTACTGTATAATGTTCATAAATTTATACATACAATTTTCAATTAATTACATATATAATGTGTGTAAATAGTTATTTCACAAATAAACAACTTTAATGTGCATAAAATCACATTATTTAATCTTGCATGTCTAATTTAATACAAATATTAAACATACAATTTTAAATGTATAATTCTTAATACATTAGACATACAAATTAAAATAATTAATATTCACAAAAAATATTAATTCCAAAGAATTTTTTTATAATTAGAATCACAAAAATTAGGTTAAGTGCTTAATTAACTCAACAAAGAACCAAAACATTAACTTAATTAATTAAGAATTAAAAAATTAGAATAGTCGTCTTCAACCTCTAGTTGGGTCTATGTGACAAGATGCAGAAGAGACGTTGCAAGAGAGTGAGATGACAATGACGAGCTGACAATGGTCATGACACGCCCAGGAGAAGAAAACAAGACGCACGTTGCATGGCTGGTGATGTCCAAAACTGCCATGCAACCTGACGCCTTCTGTCCTCCGGGCATGTATCACGCCTCCAGTTAGTACATCGTGCAACATGATGTGCCAAAACACAACCATGACGTCCTGCATGCACACCAACATCTAGCTCCTCTTCAAACATATCACACATGCATGTGACAGACATATCAAAAAAAAGAAGAGTATAATAGAGGATATGTTTAACAGACGCAAGTTAAAGGTATACATAGCTCTGATACCAAATGATTAACAATAACTCAACTGCATGCATTTAACATAAAACATACAAGTCCTCTCTTATATGTAAACAGCATGCATGCACATACATATAGGCATCGGAAGCAAGCGAAAATAATAACTACATACCTCCAGCCATTGCTAACACTTTTACTATAATCCCTGATACAATCCCAAAGTTGAATGAAGTATTTTATTTTATTTTTTAAATCTTCTAACCTCTCAAACTCTCAAGTTAATGGTGTAAACGTTTCTAAACAAAAGCAGAAGGTTAGGGGAAAAACAACCCACAACTGTCCATATATTGCTCTTCCCATTACAGAGGCAACGGACAGCAACAGACCATCACAACGTTTTTGAAACATTATGATGGTTGTGAATCATATGGACCATATATACACGAGAGAGTATTCCAACATAAAATGATCTTCAACTTGATATGTTTAGACAAATAAAAAAAGTTAAGAGTTTTTTCATTGCAGTGCACACATAGTAAATTACTATAAGACTTTCCTACTTCTACTTCAAATATGAAAGAATCCTTCTCAATCATAAAGCTTCACAAGAGACAATAGTAACTATTGTATATTCACCCTCAATTAAAGAAAGTGCAGCAACATCATACGTTTTAGAAGTCCAAGTTATTACCTATGAATCAAAGTAAAATAAACAGTTTGATGTGTTATTTTGATTAATTAGTGATCCAATCCAATCAGTATCAATGTAGCCTAATAACTTGTTATCTTCTTCCCTTTTATATTTGATTCAAAACTTGTTTATTCTTTTATAAGTAACATAATATTAATTTTGCATATTTGAAATAAATTTTGTTTTGATTATATATAAATCTAAAGACATAACTTAAAGTTTGTAAGATGTCTGGCCTAATATTAGTAAGATAGATTCATGTTCCAACTAGATTTATGAACACTTTTAGATTTGCATTTTATGTTTCATCATGTTTTTGTAACTGCTCATTTAATATCAAAATAGTAGATATTGACTTGTAAGACTTCATGGGAAATTTTTTTAGAATATTTTAATATAGTTCCATGATAGATGAAAATCTCACCTTTAGATTGATTTACTTGAATACTAAGAAAATATTCCATGCGTATAAGATTGTTCGTCCTAAAAGTTTGCATCATGACATGTTTAAATTCGTTAGCATCCTTAAATTTATAGTAGTGTACATTAAATCACCTACATATAGACATACCACAAGAAAGTCATAATTACTCCTATTTTCCCATAAAGGGATTTTTTTTTGCTTATAAAAAATTATTTTGTTGGAGATAGGAATCAATTTTCATGTTTTGTGCATATAGGGCTTACTTTAAGTCGTATAAAGACTTTTTAAGGTGATAAACTTTGTCTTATTGACCTTTAACAATAAAACCTTATGGTTGTTCTATTTAGACTTTTTTCTTTCAGATCATCTTTTAGTAATATAGACTTCACATCAAGCTAAAGCACTTCTAACTCTAATTGTGAATCCATAAACAAAACCACTCTAATAGTCTTCATATGAATAATTGGAATAAATGTTTTTCTAAAAGTAATTCCAATTTATTATGAATAGCATTTTGCGATTAAGTGAGCTCTATACTTTTGAAGCTTTCATCTTCATTGAATTTTGTTTTATATACCCATTTTAATATGACCAAATATTTTCTTTAGGCATATCCGCAAGCTTTCATATATTTTTCTTTTCTATGATGGTCATTTCGTCATTTATTGCCTTTCTCCATACTCCTTTCATAGTTTTATTAAAATACTATGATTCACAATAGAAGAAGGTAACATTACTTAAATTATAAATATTAGTTAATGAATGCACATTTCTTAAAGGTGAGACAAAATCAAATATTGAGGCATCAATTTTAAGCTAATTTAGGAAAAGAGATCTCTTACTTCAGTTTTCTCTTGCAACTGACTTATGTATAATTTCATGCTACTGAACATTAATAGATTTAAGAAGAATATAGCCTTTAAGTATGAATTCTTCATCCTTGTAAGTCCAACTTGCAAACTCATCAAACACAATATCTCTGGATATTTTCAATTGATTTATGTTTAGATTAAGAAGATGATAACCCTTAGATTATCAATATAGCTGATGAAAATGAAAAAAAAAATTTCTTCCATTTCAAACTTCCCTTTATTCTGAGAAGTATTTAGAGCGTAGGCAAAGCAATCAAAAATTTTTAATTGATCTATCATTGATTTGAGAATCTAGGCTTCAAAAGAGGTGTTATTGTGACTACTTTATGCATAAATGATTAAGAATATGGATATCTTTGGCTCATAAGAAATTAGGAAGGTTTTTACCTTGAAACATTCTTTTTGCCATTTCAACAATTGTTTTATTCTTGCACCAAGTCACTTCATTTTGTTGAGGTGTGTTATGGGTAATTAGTTGACTTCAAATTTCATTTTCTTGTAATATTTTATGAATGGCTTGTAAATATATTCACTACCATGATCTAATCTAGGTGTCTTTAATTAATCTTCACTTTGTCTCTCTATATTAAAAACAAACTATGTAAAGTAGGAAAAGCATTTGAATTTTTCTTTAGAAAATACAAACACATCATTCTTGTATAATCATCAACAAAAAGGATACAATATCTTTTGCCACTAAGAGACAAGATCCTTGATAAGCCCTAAATATTAGTTTGTATAAGTTCTAATGGAGCGTGTGCCTTGCATAAAGATTTGAAAAATGAAAGGTGATGTATTTTATGATAAGTGAAACCTCCATAAACTTTGTCAAATTTTAAGTAGACCAATTACCATATTCTTCCTTTTCAAAAGTTATAACCTTTAATAGTTATGATGTCCATATTGCAAATCCTATAAGATAGATTTATTAACTTATTTACTCTTTTTAAAACTAAATTATGATTTTTCTTTAAGGAGAATGGTAAAATATTGTTGAAATAGTTTTACTTCTGCAACAATTTAGTTATTTTTCTTATCAATGATAGTACATATAGATCATCATCAAATATTAGATTATAAGCCTTCCTTTGCATATGTCCAATGTTTAACAAATTTTTACAATACTGAGAGTATATAAAACAATATATATGATCTTCTTACCACCATATTTAAACTAGATCATAATGACACTTTTTTCTTCAATATTTATGATTTTGCTATGACCAATGTCAACTTGAGGAAAAAAAACTTCATTAAGTTCTTAAAATGCTTGTCAATTTCTATGATGTGTTTGCTACAATCAATTTGAACATATCAAACATCTTAGTTTTGTTGTGTAATACTAATATATTGAAAAAAAAATCATTTTTCTTTAAAAAATTAGTTGCTTCTTTGACATCTTCCTTTTTATCATTTTATTCTTAATATTAATATTTTTTTAAAGTGATTTGGGATTTTACACCACTTAAATCTAAAGTAACAATCTTTTGATTAGTGATTTGTTTTTTTGTAATTGATACAATCTTTACCATTTTAGTTAACATCCTTTTGATTTTCATATCCTTTACAATGTTGGCCTTTTCTAGATTATTAGCCCCTTTCTTCCATTGGTCCCCTTTGCTAAACTTCTTCTCTAATAAGTTAATTTTAGAGTGAAACACTTACTCCAAAGGATGCTTTTCAAGCTTGAGTATCTTATGCTAATGTGCTTCCAATGATCCTATTAACCCATATATAGAAATCTGGAATAAGTCTATTGACTCTTCAATGGCTACATCTATATGATCATATTTTTATGTTATGCTTCTCATAATCTTTTAGACTATTACATTTTCTTCAGTGATATCTCCAAAACTTTTTATTTGATTAATAATTTTGAAGCTTATTAAGAAATAATCTTAAACCTTCTTAGATTCCTTCACATCTACATTACTAAAATCTCTTTAGAGCATTTGAAATTTAACCAAAATGGTTTTGTTTGATCCTTAGAACTCTTTCTTTAAAACATCTCATGCCTTTTTTCCTTATTCATTTTAAACATTTTAAGATGAATTGGCTTGCACACACCTTTTTGGATGATTTATAAGGCTAATGCATTTGTTTTTACGATCTATTTTTCCTCTACCTCTAACCATGACTCTGAACTTCCTTCTTAAGGTGGCTTTGGACAACCACTCTCCATAACATTCCATAATTCTTTTGGCATAGATATTATCTCAATTTTGAAATTCCAGTAATCATAATGTTCTTTGTTGAATATGGAAATTTTTTCTATAAAGATGGAGAATAACATATTGATAGATGTTATAAATGCTTTAAAAAGTTTTTATACAAAAACTTATTAGCGTTAGTGAGAGTTGGTAGGCAATTAGGATGTAAATAAATTGAGAAAAGTGTTTGTGAAAAAGTAGTGTTATTGATATTATAGGATTTTTGTATTTCTAAAATTTATGTTTTACTCTCTTACAACCTTATAAGCACATCAAGCCTATTTATAACAACTAAATGAAATTTCTAGAGTACACTGAATACTAGGAAATGGAGATATAAAGAGGTTTTCTAGGAAATATAAAACGTCTTCTAAGAAATACGAAAGGTCTTATGGGAAATACAAAACATCAGTGTGAGAACATAAGATCAATTTTATGATTTCTCATATTTTTACCCAACATAAGATCAATTTTAATTGCAATTATGTCCCCTATTATTAGTATTGCAATTGTTTCCTTTTTAATTATTTCTTTGTTTGTCTATTACTATAAGCAGAGGAAACATACCTTTAATGCTTCTAGTTCCTGTCATTCATCCACAAGATGCATCTAACTTGGACAACATGGTTATGATTTTTGTTGGTAACAATTAAAACACTTCAAAGCAATTCTTTACTAACAGGGAGTGATTATGATAATAATAATGGTAGTGATATTGGTGAGTCTTATGTCATTGAAGCAGGAAATTTAGTCTTATCAGTCAAAATTCATCAAATTTTATATTTTTAAAAATGTTTCTTTAGTAAAATATATGACTCTACAGTTAATAAAAGTAGCTAAACAAATAAAAGATTTTAAAAGGCTAAATTAAAAGCTTTAGAATTTGCCCAACAAGTACCAAAGTTTTAGATTAATCGAAAAACCCATTCTATCTTTAATTAAATAATTAAACTAACCCATTTCCCACCTCATAGGTTAATAAGTATTTTAGCCATAAAAGTCCCAAATTCACATGTGACAAAACTATGGACACAAATTTAACTTGAAGCATAACAATTTGCATAAAACTAGAGTGCTTGAAGATATATAGACATAAAAGCATCATTTCACATTAAAGAGCTAGCAATACATAGATTATTCATTAAACATTAACTTCAATAAATTATATTATTCCTTTTGAGTGTAGGAAGATAAGTATATTGATGAGTTATAAGCTATAGAATTATAAGGTAAATTATTTCTTGTAAATTACTATAACAACCTAAATCTACATCTCAATGGAAAAATGCATAACATGGAATGTGATAATATATGAAATTTTTATAGAATCCTAATTATATTTTCTTATACTTTAATGATAGGGATTAATATGTGTTTAATTGTTGATATATTTAATCATTTACACTTAACGATTATTGACATGAAAATACTTAAGATACTCACTTTAATTCATATATGATTTTAGGTACAATTTGAAAGTAAATAAATTAAAGTGAGTCAAAAGTACTGCATTTGAATTATTTTATGAAGATCAATTTTTACTTATCTTCGTAAAGCAAGAATAAAAAAAATAAAGGACGAGAAAAATAAAGCAGAAAATGACAACAACAGAAGAAGCGCTGGCCAGTATGTGTTAAATGCTGGCAGTGTGTGTTAAACGCTGGAGAGAGTTGTGTTTCATACGCTTAACGCTGGCCGCAAAACCCAGACTGTGGTGCATTTTGCTCAAAGCACACAGGCAGAATAGGAGGGCTGCGAAGGATTTAAGAGCCGGCAAGTTAAATTGTCTAATCAACGCTACAGTGAGAGGAGTAAAGAGGATGAGTGAGGGCGCAGAGAAGAAACGTGGTGGTTGCAGGAAGAGAGCAGTGTAGGCAGTAGGCGTGGGCGTGGGCGTGAAGCCTGGCTGGTCTGCGGCTTGGCTTGAAGCAGAACAATGGAGGCTACAATGAACGGTGAAGAGAGGGCTGCGTAAATGGGCTGAACCAAAGGGGTTTTATGCTAGGGATTGGAATAGGGGTTGAAGCATTTTTTCGGGAAAGACCCATAAAGGGCTAGGCATCCCGATGCTGGTTCGGAGGCGACATCGACGCCGATGACCCGGGTTAAGTATTTTATATTATTTTGTTGTTTCTTTCTCTCATTAGGAATTGATTGTGTTATCCTATGTTAATTGATTTGAGCTTTGAGTATGGATAATCGGATTTTCATTATTGTTCGGTTATTTATGTATAAACCCATTGGGTATTATGAGATTATGACTTTACTGCGTTCATTGAATCGTTAATTGCAACCCCATTGCTAGAATTTCGATCTAATCTGTAATTGTTATTTTGAAATTCATGCGTAGCGACTAATGATTTGTAATCATTAGGGATAACATGACCTAGGTTAAATGACGCATCTTATGTGATTGTTGCCTTGATTAATCGGTTTTCCTAATTCATAATGTTACTGCCTAATTAAATCAAGAGATTATATCCTAGGTTGTTCGGTGGTTAGGTTTAATTAACGATCGTATCTTGATTAAATACAACTTAAGGAAAAATTCAGGTTAATTATTAATTCATGATTAATAGTTGCAAGGAGAGGTTAAAGAACAACAAATCATTAAAATATGCTTAGTTAGGGTGTAAGCCGAGATTGAACCAAAGAACCGGGTCCCTATCGAATTTCCCACTTTTATTATTTTTTTGCTTGTTTTCTTTAATTTGTTTTTATTAGTTAGTTTCATTTTATTTTTCTTCTTTGAAAAACAAAACCCCCCATTAAACCTAAATACCGGTTAATTTCATTGCATAAACTTTACACACACTCTCTGTGGGATCGACCTAGACTCACCACTGCTATAGTAGTAGGCCTAGTTATTCTATTTTGATTAGCGTAACGGCGCGCAATCAATTTTGGCTCCGTTGCCAGGGAGTGCAGTGTTTTAGTTTTTGTTTGTGATTTAATTGGTGTTTTGTATATATTTGTTCGTAATTAATTTCTTTTATGTTATTTGGTGATCTTTTCATTTTTTATTATGTGTTTGAAAAAAAAAAATCGATATGGACGGAAGTAAATTCTTTTATAACTCATATTCTCAATCCTATAACAATGTTTGGACTGATTAACTTAACTTTTGTTATGGATGGGATAATCATTAGATTTACTTCCATAATAGTTTGTAGGACGCACAACAATTCTCGTACAGACCAGAAGCTTCCTATCACGACTCTGGTCCATCTCTGGAAAAGTTGAACAATATTTTGAAAGCTAATACTTTGCAAATGTAGCAGAATACTCTACAATTCCAGAAGGATGGAGGGCAATTTCCAAGAAACACATGGTCTAGTGCCCAAGATTCGGAGAGCTAACACGATTCAGGTGCATCTTTAGAAGTACTTGTTAAGAATCTAGCTGCTAACACTTTGCAATTTCAACAGGATATGCAGCAGCAGTTGCAAGAATTCCGACGAGAGACAAAAGCAAACCAACAGAGGATGGAGCACCTAATGGTTCAGATGGCAATAAGGCTTAATCGCCTAGAATTGCAAAGCAAAGAAGAGCAGCCGTATCAACCCGAGGTGTACCCAATGGAAGTTTGTTCGAAAACATTGCGAAGTGACGAGGAGCTTGAGAATTTTAAGGTCAACCCTCAACTAATTATTTGTGTTGAAGAAGTTGAGAAGGAGCTCGAAGCCGAAGAGGGCACATCTTTTAGCTCGGAGGTAAGTACTGATTCCATGATTATTTTTTAGACTAACTCTTTACCTTTACATAACAAATTGGAGGAATTGAATGATAAAGAAAAAGGTGAAGAGACGTTCGAAATATTTCCAGAGTGTATGGACTCAGTCGAGATTGAGAATCTGAGGATAGGGAAGACACTAAATGAGGATGATGATCAACTAAGGCCCTATCCGGAACTACCTCACGTGGAGGAGCCGCATGTGACACCTGAAGATTATAATTTTGTAACGTGAGGAGGAAACAAGGAGTCGAGCCAGCGACCCTAATCAAAGGCGCTTCTTATGAGGCAACCCAAGGGAAGTATATTTCTTTTCTTTACATTTCCGCATTACTTTTTATATGCATGTGTGTTTTTGAATTTGTTTGTTTTACTTGTTTTTATGTTTTCAATCAAAATGAGAGAAAGAATAAAACAAATGAAACGAACATTTTCTCATTTTCTGTTACTTATGGGATTATATGATCATGATTAGAGTGTGATTGACTAGAGAATTTCATAGCAACTTTAACGTGTACTTTTGCTCTTGTGATTGGTCGATATGCATTATCTTTAGAAGAGTAGTGACTAATGGTAGACAAAGCTGGTAAGAATTTGAGCCATATTTGACTGACGCATTTATATTTGTCTCACTGCTTTTTGATAATGTGTGACCTCCATTTCTATTCGAGACCACATTTTTATTACATGCATTAACATGGATATGATTAGGCATTCTTTATTTTTCATAAGCTACATTGGCCAAATGACCTACCCTATTGACATGATTTTTCCTTGTTAAACCCCTTTGAGCCTTAACCTTTCTTTTTGTATAAACCACATTTTATGCTTTTAGACTTAACCAAATGTCCTAACCAAGTCATGAAGCTAGTGGAACAACTGTGATTATTAAGTTTGTGGATATACAAAATTCTAAGTGTGGGGGTGTATATATGTGAGGGTTGGTTATAATGTTAGGATATTATCTTATGTCTTATTATTGAAATTTCCAAGTTGATGTAGTTTATTTCAATTTTTTATGAGAAAAAAGAAAAAAAAAGAAAAAGAAAAGAAAATGGAAAAGGAGAAGGAAGAGAAAAAAGAAAAAAAATTATTTACAGTAAATGTATCAAGGAAGAATTGCATATGTGTTTAAAAATTGCTTATGATTCATGCATCTTCCTAAAGTTGTAATGGTTAAGTTATTTGAGTACGTTGAGAATGAGGTTGAGGTTGGTTTGGAAGGTTCACTCTTGGGATTCCATTGGTATAAATTATATGAGTGATTCCTTCGGATTTGATATGTTTTATGTGGTTTGTGTATGAGAGCTGAATGGGGTTGTGAAATAGAACTGTTGCATTTGTCATAACTGACAGTACCTAGTTTTTGATTGAGTGTTACCTTTGTTTCACTAGCTTTGTTGACTTTCATGCTACTTAACCTAAATATATCTCACCTTACCCTTGCCCACATTACAACCTTGAAAAGTCCTTTGATCCATAATTTTGCATGTGAACATTAGTGGTGGAGAAATGAAATAATTTGCAAAATTATAGATTGTCATGATTATGAATGGTATTGAGTGTACCCGTAGATATATTTTGGTTAAACACATTTTTGAGTCTACCATTAGATTGCTCAATTTATGAAGATATTGAATGTTAATTGATCATGAGTAAAAGATTGGAATGTTGATTTCTTGTTATGATTTTTGAAAGTCACTCATCTTTGTTTATGATTATATTATCCTGGAAAATATAGAAATTGAGTAAATGTTTTGGATCAATGAGCTTAAGTTTGACGATTTGCCTGCGGACGGTCAAAAGCTAAGTGTGGGGTATTTGATATGTGCTTAATTGTTGATATTTTTAATTATTTTCACTTAGCGATTATTGATGCAAAATTGATTAAAATACTCACTTTAATTCATATTTGATTTTAGGTATAATTTGAGAGTAGAGAAAATAAAGTGAGTTAAAAACATCGCATATGGATCATTTTTCGGATATTTATTTTTGCTTCTCTTTAAATGAGAACAAGGAAGGAAGCAGACGTGGGCGTTACACAAGCAAATTAAAATGGCAAGATTATTTAACGTGGTTTGGGTGTTTGATTGAGAGCAACGTGGCGTCACATCAGAGGAGAAATTAATGAGCTACAAGAGGAGCACATTCAGCGTGGATTACAGCCAATGGCACGCACGCACAAGGGATAAATAGCCAGCGCAAACGTAAACATTTGAAAAGTGAAGAGTGAACAGTGTTGTGGCCATTAAACTCGAAAATAATTGGTCTTGTCACACAACAGTACACGCAAGACAAAATCAAGGGGCTTGGCGTGGAGACTATACAGTACAGAAAACGCAAGCCAGCAATAAATTAATTTGGGAGAAGCAGAATGTAGCGGCGTTAGAGGAGACAGTGCAAATCACGTACAGCATAGGAGAGAGCAACAAAGCAGCATGGAAGCAAATTAAATGGGAAGCCACAATTAATTAGTTAGAGAGGGCCCACTTCATTTAAGGAAAAAGAAACAAAACTTAGGAATTGGGGAGTGACTAAGTGGGTGGAGGCAGCAACAAAAAAGGGGAGGAATATTATTCATAGAAGGAGCCCACTTCATTGGAAAAAAAATAGAAGAAAACCTAAAGAAGAGATTTAGGACGGTAGTGGCTTTGGGGGAAGAGTTAGAGATTTTTATATTTTATCACAAAAGGACAAGTGGATGGCGGCTCCAAGAGAAGAATAGGAGAAAACGTACAATACACAAGGGACATAAAAGGTGGAGACGTGTTTGACAAACAGGAGCATAGACGGCAGCAGCTTCTTAATTTGACCTTTTGACCACCATTAAAGGAGTTGATTGCGGCGATACAGAGGAAGCTAGAGATTTTTGGGCGGCTTGCAACAACTATAAGAGATAGACGGCAGCAGCTATAAAGAAAAAAAAATTTGTTTGGACAACAATGGGGAGAGGACGCACGGCAGTGGGCAACAGCTGTTTGTGACTGGTTCGGTAACAGTGAAGTTTGAACTCCAACATTAATTTGTCAATTTCAGTTTTATTAGCTAAGTTTTTAATCTAGACAAGGTACTTTACGTTTGATGCATGTAGTTCGTGAGACTCCTTTGGTTTAATTGTTTTTGTTTATTTCTTATGTTTATTTAATCTCTGCACTTTAATCGATTTATTATTGTTGAGTTTGTTGATTAATGAGGCCTGTTAATTGATTGA